>JBBMOL010004412.1:0-10271 GCA_037954665.1 Laguncularia racemosa | reverse complement strand
CCACATCTTATACACTAATTTTACACGCTATTTCCAGCTGCACTTCGCAATCCTCCTTTTTCTCCTCAAGGTCCATATACTCACACCACACACACCACTAGTTTGCATACATGCACACATACCCACACACGCCTCACACCACTCCCACACAATAAATGCACATATACTCTTACATACACCTCCCCACCCACCAATACGCCACATACCCACCTTGGCCGCACCCCACTCACATACACACAAAACCTCCTGCATACACCACACACCCTTCCATACCTAACACACACAAACCGCAACACCCACACACTATCCATACATATACACACATACCCCCGCACTCCCCTAACACCACCCCCTTTACGCAAACACACATTTCTCAATACACACACACACACAACGCCTTGCAAGCACTAAGCCCTTCCCTCTCTCTCGCTGGAAACACTACCCCCTACGCCCCACATCACCTTCATTGCCCTAAATTGAAGAAAGGGACAAAAACATAGCCAACGGCCACTTACAGATTTCTTCGTGGATGTTGCTCGCGGGGTATTACTGCCAACGTGGTTGCCATTGTTGTCGCGGTTTCTATCATCGTCATGATTGCTATGCCATTGTTACAGTCATGGTTGTCATCATTGTGTGGTTATCTGTCGTTATGTGGCTGTCACCATTCGTTGCTGTTGTTGCCTTGTCATTGTTGTCCACCGTCATTGTTGTCCTTTAGCTGGAATGTTGCTTATCATCGTTGTTGTTGCCAATTACTGGTGTGGAGTCGGAAGTGGGAGCGGGGAAATAGGTGTGTGATGGAAAGAGTGACGAAGGGGAGATGGCACCAAACTAAAGGGGAGCCATGAAAATGAGGAAGGGAAGAAGGGGAAAATGCAGGTAGGGGAAAAGTAAGGGAGGGGGGGCGCGAATCCGGAAAAAAGAAGAAGGGAAGAAGAAGAAGAAGAAGAAGAAGAAGAAAAAGAAAGAGAAAAGGAAAGGAAGGGGGGGATGGGGGGAAAAGCTGCTATGCTGCACTTTTTGCCTGCCAGGGGGAAGGGGATAAAGCGCTATAAAGCCTTTGGGAAAAAAAATCGCTTTTTTAGTTTTTTTTTTTTTTTTTTTTTTTTTTTCAGTTGTGTATATATATATTTTTTTAAATTATATATATTCCAAATTATTTTATATTGTAAATGTCCTTTTAAATTTTCTACACGCAACAAAAATTGATGTGCCAAAAAATCCAAAGAATGTACAAAAATTTGAAATTATAGAAAAAATTTAAAACAAATCCCAAAATATGGGCGTACGATCCACGCAAAAAAGATATAAAATAAGCTTTAATAAAAAAACCGCAAGTGTACCGGATGGGGATCAAGAAAATATATGAAGAAGAGTGTCAACCACGAAGATTTTGATTAAGAAGACCTAAATCAATTTCTACATTATTTAGGCAAGAAATTTTGATGAGAATCAAATGTAAAAAAAAATCATACAAAATGGCCAAAAGGGAATTTGTTGAAAAAAGGAAATTGATGGTGGGGAAAAATAAAAAATCCCACCCTAATTCTACAAATCATATTCCTTTAAAAATTTTATAATAACTTTGCTAATGGTTTTTTACAAGAAATTGACAAAACCTTTAATCCTTTTTAAATTTTTAAAAAATATCAAAAAAACCCCAATGTAATTTTAATATTTCCCCAAATTTTTAAAACCAAAGGAGGGAAAATTCTAATTTTACCAATAAATTTCCCAATTATATGATTGCTAAAATCTTTAAAATAAATTTTTCCTAACCCTTTGTGAAAAAAAAAAAAAAATAAAAATTTGCTGAACACTTTGGTCAATTTTTAATAAAATTTAATAACGTCGCTTCCCGCAAAATTATTAAATCTTCTTGGGAATTCCCAATAAATCCCAAATTTTTTTTCGAGCATTTAAATTTCCCATGATTGATTTTAATTTTCAAAATAAAATTCCTAGTGGACTTTTTCATATGAAAATTCCGCATATCATATGTCCTATAAATGAAATACAAAGATCATTTTAGTTGAATTAAGGCTTCAACATTTTTCCCCCAAATGATTTAGAACATTTTGGTGTGGATTGATAAAAACAAATTTAAATAAATAGGTGCAATGGGGAAATTTATATTGAATAAAAAAAATAAACGATAAATGGCTAAAAAAAAATAAAATAAATGAAAATTGCTTTAATCTTCAAGAATTTGTAGAACTTCAATCTTCCGAAAAAAACCTAGAAATTTTTTCAATTTAAAGCAAACACAGCAAATAACATTCTTTTTTCAAACTAAAAATTTGGAATAACTGAAATGAAAAAGAATTAAAGAGAAGTTAAAATCCTAAAGTTCCCCAAAGGGGAATTCAAATGATTAAAAGATCAAAACAAAAATGCCTCCTATGGTTCACACAGGGGGTCTATTTAAGATCCAAAAGGAAGGATAAGGTTGATCTAATGGGAAAATTTGGTAAGCAAATTAATCAAGAAAAATTTTTTTGGAGAGATTTCGCTTGGACATCGAGAACAGTCAAGGCTAGTAAAGGTGGGGGCCCTTGAATGTAGGCCGGTAAGGTCGGTGGGTTTAAATGCAATTCGTCATTGCTTCTTAAATTTTTTGTGCTCCAATTAACTTGTATTTTCCCCTTTTTTTGGGTCCTCAAAACCTGAATTTTTTCACAAAAACCCCCTAAAATCCCAATTTCTTTATATTTTCTTTTTTAATATTAAAAAATTTAATGAAAAACCCCCAAAAAAAAAAAAAAATATAAGATAATTTTATCTTATCAACTCCTCACACTTAAAAACTTTTTGCTTGTCCTAAAACAAATAATTGAAATAAAATAAGAGAAATCTTTTATTGAACTTCGGTGCCCCATTGTTTTTAAAAACCAAAAACTGAAACTTGTAACTAGAATAATCTATTTAAAAAATTTAGGGGTTTTTAAAAATAAAAAACAGATTTTTTAATCCCGTTTTTTAACAATTGGAAAATTCTCCTTTTAAAAAAAAATACTTAGCCAAAAAAAAAAAAAACTTTTCATTTAAACTTCATTGGTTATTAGAAAAGTTTAATTCCCTTTTCAATTTTTTTACTTTTTAAACAAGTTAACAAAATTAAAAAAGCATATGGAAACCCATCTTTTTCTTAGAATTTTCCCTTTTCCCATTTAGTCTTTATTTCATTTATTGCCCGTATCAACTTTTTTCTTTTTAATTTTCCTTAATTGACGCGAAGTTAATTTTCACTTTCTGGGGCCCAAAAAGCCCCCCCTATGTCAACCTGGCTTTATTAAGGTACAAAATTTTTTTTTTCCTTTCCCCCACCCTTTCGTTTTTTCAAAGTTCATTGAGTCGGCACATCCCGAGCTCATCACCTAAGTGACCATGTTTTTAAGGGGGGGAACCCCTAAAAAACTCTTCCTCACACTAACATTTAAATTTTGGGTTTTATCTTAAACTCACTTACTGAGTCATTGGGGGGTAAAGGCTCAATTCCTTTTTTTTTTTTTTGATAAATGAATATTATTTTTAAGACTATTTTTTTTTAAAAGGGTCACTAAGTAAAAGTTTTTCTTTTTCCCTCTTTCACAAGGTTTTAAAAGGATTTCTCAAAGAAATTTCAAAGGGAAAAAAATTTTACCCCAACCAATTTTTTTTCCCATAAAGTAAACTTGCTTGTTTTTTTTCAATTAAAGGACTTAATTTTTTCTTTCAAACTCAAATTAAATGGGGTAAACATGGGAAATCCGTTTTTTCTGAAGTTTTACTATTTAAAATTTTTTAAAATATTAAAACATTCCACAAAAGCGGCGATGGGGGCACCAAACTAAATCAATTTAGATTTTTATAATAATTTAAATGCTTAAGGGGGAAAAAATAAAAAGCATGGAATTGCAAGCTCATGAGGGGTGCATCCAAATTATAAACTTCCATTTAATCCCTTCCCCACACTTTAAAAAATTGGGGACAAAGTCCCCTTTTTTTTCCTTTTAAAAGCCAAAAAAATTAAAAGGAAAAAAAGGAATGTTAAGCAAAAAAAAATTTTTAAAAAAAATTTTTTCCCTGGTGTAAATTTATTTTATCAGCAAGAAAATTCCTCTAAAATTCTGTCTCCCTTTGAGTTTTTGAATGCAAGAGGAAGTGAGGGGGAATGAAAGAAAATTAGGTTTAAAAGGAGGGAGAAGTGCGGAGAAGGGGAGAGGGGAGTCGGAGAAAATAAGTGAGTAAGAGAGAAAATTAAGTGAGCAAAAGGGGAGAGAGGAAAGGTCGGCCAAAAGTTTAAAAACCAAACAAAGGCCGGCCCCTTTTAACCCATACTCCCCCGTCTTTTTTTGACGGGCCCCTTTAATTGTCCGAGAGTTAGGGGCCGAATGAAAAAACCCCCCCCCCGGTTTATTCGCCCTTGAAACCGATCTTTTTTTTTTTTATATTATATAAATTTTTTTTTTTTTTAATTTTTTATTTTTTTTATTATTAATTATTATTTTACCTTTTTTCTTTCTTTCTTTATTTAAAAATATTTTTATATATAATAAAAATTAAAACCTAGGGATAAAATATTGAGCAAGGGGGGCCTCCCCTGAAAACGCTTAGTTTATAGTCGCTGCCCGATTTTTTTATTCATGTCCTCAAAAAATTTCCCAAAACCCAGCTGTGGGGATTCTATAACATTTTTCCCCTTTTTTGTAATGTTTGAGAAAGTTTAAATTTTTTTCTTTTAAAAGTTCGATTGTCTTTTTTGCCTTTTAACTAACTGCTTTATAAGGAAACACTTTAAAACAATTTCAAAGGTCCAGCCATCGTAACTTCAACTTACCGGGGAAATGCTTCAACGGGGTTGTATAAAAACCCTTCACCAGGGAAAATTTTTCCACCCCCCAAATGTTCTTTCAGCCATCGCTTTGTTCGTTCTTTGTAAAATTTCTTTTTTCATATGTTTCCCATTTCTTCATTGATTTGTGAAGCAATCTTTTTTTCCCTGAAAATTTTCCATCAAAATTTGGGGGTATTTATTGCCCCGGATGCCTTATGCTGAGGGCTCTAGGGAATTAACGATTTACCAAAACAAATTTGGGGAGACATTCCTATGGGTTTTTAAATGTTGTTCTTAACCCCAACCATCACCCATCGATTTTTAAAGACCAACTTTTTCCGGGATGCAAAAACAGTCTTCTCTGAATTGGGGTTATTTTCCCTATTAATTCCCTCAATGTTAAAAGGGTGGGATGTTAAGGGGGTGGTAATTTTGTGAGTAAAATCCTTTTAATAAAAATTTTTCTCAAATTTCCTGTTACAAAATTTTTTTCCCCCATCCTATTTGCTCTGGGCCCCCTAAAATTTTAAAAAAAAATTTTTTTTTTTTTTCAAAAAATTTAATAAAACCATTTTTCATTATTTTGTGAGAAAACTGCCTCTACCTTTTGAAACATAATCAAAAAGCTAAAAGAATGTATTTGTTTGAAAAAAGAGGGGGAAATTGCCCCATAAAGCAATTTTTCCCCCAAACGCAAAAAGCTCAATTACAATTTTTTTTGTTTTTTGTGGTAATTCGTGTCTTCTGAAACTTTTTTCCAGCCTTTGACATTGGCACAAAGACATGTTTGTAGTTCATAATAACCCTGAAAAACCCCTGGGCCTTTTAAAACCCACTGATAAAATTTTTGCTACCGTTTTTCTAAAAACCAAAGTGACCTCCTCCCTCCCTAGAATGACAATGCTTTTTAAATGCAAAGTATTCACTTTCAGGTATGCAATTTTAAAATTTTTTTGGTCAGCACAAATTTTTTAAGGATAGGTTTTTCATCCCAAAAAATAAAACTACTCATGTAAAAATTTCTTTTTCTTTTGGGTAAGATAAACCAATGGAGTGTTTTTGCAAACCAAATAATTAAGATATCAGCTTTCAAGGTAATCCTTGGATTTTCTACGCATGCAATTGTTCATCAGGGAATTTTTTTCATTAATGGGGAAAATAAAAACAATTAGATTCCAACAGGAAAAATGTTCAACCCCAAACCATTTTTCAGTTCCTTCTTATCTTTAATTTCCGGGTTAAAAATCTTGAAAGTTTTAGAATCCATCGAATTAACCTGGGTTTTTGCTCAGCTTTAGCAAATAAATACTTAAGGGAAAACAGGGTAGAAATTTTACATGTTTTTTAACCCCCATCAGAAAAGGGCCAAAATTTTATCGCTTTGCAAATTGACGCTAAAATTCTTTTTTGTTGGGGCAAAAATTTCCTTTTGGGCCTCTTTTAAAGGGTTCTACTTGGGAATTTATTCTGAAATATTATCTTTTTTTTTCCCAAAAACCACTCCTCAACAAGTCTGGCACGCACACAACTCTATGGAAGCTCCCAATTGGGGCAAAAAATCATAGTGCATAGTAAAGTTTTCTCTTAAATGATTAAAATGCTTGCAAAAAATTTGCATAAAAAACAAAGGCGAATTTTTTTCATTAAATTTAAAAAGGGGGTCTTGAGTTTTAGAGAAGTCCTATAAAACCTATAAAACCCCGATGCCCCAAGAAATTTTTGTTTTCCGTTCACTTTGGGTGGGGTGGTAGCTTCTCTATCACCTTTTCTTTTTGCCCTTCCCAAACCTAAATTTTCCCTTGCTTAGATACTTTGTGCCTAAGACTATTCCCTCTTTACCATGAAATGGCTTTTTTTTCCCATTTTAAAAGAGATTAGTTTTCCTTATTTTTTAAAGGGCACCAAAATCCAAAATTTTGTCAGACATGTTTCGAATGATTTCCCCAAAAAAAACAAAAAAATTTTTATCCATGAATTTTAAAATTAAAATTTTCTAACATGTAGAAAAATATGGACATCTGCATCTTTGAAATGTAGGGGTGTTTTTACAAAACCAAAGGGCATTCCCCTAAAGGCAAATGTACCAAAAGGACAATAAAGGTGGTTTTTTTTTTCTCGTTTAGTGTATATAGATTTGTTTGTAACCGAGAAAACCTTTAAAAAAATAGTAATAATCATCCCTGCAATTTTTTTTCAACATCTGACATGAAAAGGGGGGGGGGGATGTTTTTTGCGGTAGCGCATTCAGTTTTTCTTAGTCAAAACGACCCCAAAACCAGTTACGTGCGAAGGGGGAATTAATTTTCATTTAGCCCTTTTTTTTCCCACTACAGTATACCCCCCCTTTTTTTTTGGTATAAATTTGGGGCAGGACTAACCCAAATTTACATCAGAAATTGGAAAAAAAATTTGCCTGCTTAAAAAAAAATTTTTTTAAGATTTCTTTTTTTACAACTTCCAAAAGGGGGGGTTTAAGTTTTTTTGAAGTTGTACTTAGGTTTGCAACTAACCTCAAGAAATTTTCCTATGATTAAAAAATTGAAGGGCTAATTCCTTAAATTATCAATGGTCTACCGATATTTTTCCTTAGCTCTTTTAAAACCCCAAAAGTTGTTGCTCTTGATCACCTGTCAAAAAAAAAAAAGAAATGTTATTGGAAAAGTTTCAACTATTCCAAATATGTAATTTTTAAAGAACAGTAATGGTTTAAGCTCAAGTACAGGGGTTGTGTCATGAGGGGAACGGCTTCTTCTCACTTGTTCCTATCCTCATAGTATGAGCTCAAATTTTTCAAAATTTTTTCTTCCACCATTCTTCAATTGGGTTTTCTTCACCACTCCATTCACTATACCTTGAGAAAAAATTCTTTTCTCCCCCTGCTTTTCTTTTAAAATTTTCTCTTAGGAAACTTCATAAAAAAACATCAATTGTGTAAAAAGGGGCTTACAATCTTTTCAAATTTCCTAATGGCCTCTTAAACATTAAAAATTAACTTCTTCATCCATAATGTCAAGGTCACTTACCTTGTTCCACATCTATCAAATCCCTTACTTTTTGCAAGGATGGTTTCCTAGGATCATTGGTACCTTCCTACCCTTTTCCTTTTCCCAAATCAAAAAGTCAATTTTGGAAAGATAATTTGTCCACTTTTATAGAACTTTCTCTATTTCCCCTTTTTGGGTACTTCATTCTATCGCAGTTAAAAGGGTAACATGCTTTTCTCCTTAATTCCCCAAAGTCCTATTTTTCTGAAAATGGACAGAGGCATTAAGTTTATACTTGCACTGAATTTTTTAAGGACTTTATAAAAATGAAATTACCAATGTGCAAGGAAAGTAAAACTTCCCTGTTTCGTTGTTTTTCTTAGCAGATTGGTTTAAAAAATTTTTCTGTTTGGACTTTTAGCACTCCCCCGTAAGCATTAAGGTTCATTCCAATCTATCTTTTTCCTTCTTGGTGGGGGCAAAAACCCTTTTTTAATCTCTATGAAAGGGATTTGCTAAAGGCCTCTATAAAAAGGAATGTTAATTTGCTTTTTTAAAGCTATTAAAAATTTAGCAAATTTTTTGAATCCAATTGTTTTTGGGTTCACCTTCCTGGAAAGGAAAAAGGGGGAAAAAATTTGCTTTTTCCCTTTGGTTAATTTTTTCTTTGGTTCCCCTTCCTTTTTTTTTTTCCCTTTATCTTTCTTTAGGTTTAACCTCCTTTTCCCCCCAAGTTTCTTATCAATAATTCCTTACCCCTTCTTAGCATAAAAAGCTTTACACCCCCTTTGGGGTTCTACTCATATTGTAGGGAAAAAAACCCAGATGGTCTATTTTTTTCTCAACTTTTTGGGGCATTTGATAAGCTGATTTTCAAGATTCCAAAATGGTAGCTTGTTGATTTGCAACATTTTGGTATCTTTTGCATTAACTTTCTTTAGTTTTCCATTTTAGATTGCTTTGCTGAGAAGAGGTATTTTTATTTGAATTATTATGGGGGATTTTATGATTTAGGAACCCCTTGCTTTTGAAATCCAGGGGGTTTTTAAGTGCTTTTTTATCATTTTCTCCATGAGAAATTTGGATGGTTTCCCCCCCCCCCTTGGGTTGTGGTGTTTTAATAAAGGTCCTTTATTACCTTTTTGGGAAAAATTGTTACAAAATTTACTTGTCCCATGACATGAGGGGGAAAAAATTTTCTAGATGGGGACTCAAGATTGAGGGGTCCTGACATAAACTTACAAAAAAGAATTTTTTAACGTTAAAAAGAAGGTTTTTGGGGATGGTTTTCTTCCCAGGCTGTGAAGCTTTTAAATTGAGTTGTTTAAGGGCCTTTTCATTGCAGATGGCCGCTATAGATTCCTCTTTCATGTTGCCCTTTTTGTTCACAGAGGCCAATTTTTATCAAAACAAAGCACTAGCCCATTTACGTCTTTCTATTAGTGCACCCCCAGAAAAGCAAAATTTCTTGAGGGGGCCTTTATTTAAATTAAACTGAGATAGAAAATTTTTTCAATAAGGAGATTTTTTGGTAACTTGTGAGGGCATTTTCTTTTTTGCCTCCTTTTAAATCTTTCCCAATTTTTTAAAGTATTCACCCAAACTTATGAAATTTGTGGGGTGTCATTTTAACCAACGTTTTAGTGGTGGGAAAAAAAAATCTCCTTAAAAATTTGAGAAGTCAGCCCAAAAATGGTTACAGAGGGTCCTATGGGGAGTGAAATTTTTTCAAAAACCCCAGCTTTTTTTTCCCAAGTGAAAAAGGAAAAAAAAAATTTTTAAACCCAAATTACATCATCAGAACTTTTTCCCTTTTTTACTGTATTTCAAATTGAAGAAATATGCAATATTTTTCTCAGGAATCTTTTGGATATCTTTCCAAATTGTTTTTAAAATTTTAAAACCCTTTGAACAAGTGCGGTTTTCAAATCAAAAATTTTAAACCCGGATCGTAGGTCTTTGTTGCAAGGGGGGCCGAAACAACAGGGGATGATATTTCCCCCAATTCCTACCACACCCCCGAATCCGATTGTTGTTTCATCTGCCATGTCAACTTCTTTCCTTCTTCTTTCCCCCCTTCTCAGTTGTCGTTAAGGTTGCGTTCTATCCAAGTTAATTGGGTTAGAAATTTAGCACTTTTTTCTCTTGCACAAAAAAACCTTCAAAGGAGCAGAAACGATCCAAAAATGATAAAAAGAAAAAAAAAAAATTGTGCCTAAATTTTAAAAATAGAATTTTAAAATGGTCTAATATTAATAATACCGGCAAACGACGCAAAAAAAAATTGATCTACGTAAAAAGAATATAAAATAAGTGTGAAAAAATACCGACAAAGTGTACCGGATCGGACAAGCAAAAGAGTGAGAAAAAAGGGTGTCGAAAAACCCCAAGATTGTTAAGTAAAAAGACCCCATTCAATTTTTACTTTTTTTAGGCAATGATATTTAAAAGGAATCAATTTTGTGAAT
>JBBMOL010004411.1:0-10272 GCA_037954665.1 Laguncularia racemosa | reverse complement strand
AAGGGGTTGAATTGACCAGTACAAGCTTCTAGGGTTTGTTTTTCCTACAATAGCAAAAACCTATCTAACCCTTGAATTGCTGCTACCAATGATTAAAAAGCCCTTGAACCCCCCTATGCACAAGGTAATTTTTTATGTTTTATTTTTATTTCTATTTTCCATTTTTTCTTTTTTTTCTTTTCTTGAATTGATAATAGAAAATTAAAAAAAAAAGATTTCAAAAAAGTAAAAATAAGTTTTGATGATTTTTGGGGCTTGTCTTATGTGGAATTGGTATGCTTTAGCATAATATTTACTTTTAGATAACTTTTAGAGGTGAATAATGTCTTTAAAATTTATTTTAGAAAAAAAAAGGAAAAATTATGTTTTTTATTTTCTTTTTACTATTTTTGTGTTTGTTTTTGCTTTTAGTATAATATTAGTCTCCAGGTAATTTTTTAGATGTGAATAATGTCTTTTTCATAATATTTAAATAGGGAAAAAAATATAAAAATAAAAATCCGAATTTGATGAGATATTTATTGTTTTATTTGTGTTACTATATAATTGTTCCATGATTATGCCTTTACTTTTTTCATCGAAAAGGTTCTTTTTTCTTTTTTTTTTAAAGGAAATTTTCAATAAAGAATTTCTTTTAAATCTTTCTCTTAATTTTTTTCTCACTTAGAAAATTCATTTTTTAAATAAAAACATTCAACGACCTTTTCCCAAAAAAAAAAAATAAGATTTGTTAGTTTTTTTTTAAATAAGGAAACAAAAAAAAAAGGTTTTAGAAATTTTGTTTAAAAAAAAGTAAAATGGCTAAAAACATAAAGTTGACATTTTTAAAAAAAAAATAAACCAACAAACTAAAGTTTTTACAGAAAAAAAAAAAAAAAACTATGTGAGCCTATTCAAACCCAACGGGGTACATAGGCACTTCAAGTAGCTTTAAAAATTAAAATTTTGTTTTTTGATTATATTTTTAATAAAAAATAAACTTTTTTGAAGAATTTTGAAAAAAAGGAACCTGAAGCTTTTTAATTATTTTTAGAAATGCTCTTATAGAAACCTTAAAGGTTTTAATAAGATAATCTTCGATTTTATAATCTCTTATTTCTATTTTTTTAATTATTTTACAAAAAACATATAAACTAGTGACTCAAATTTAGATTTTTTCCACTCATAAACCTTAAATTTTATACTTTTTTCTCAACATAAGTCCAAGGGGATGACTCCATTTTAATTTTTTTTTTAAAAAAACAAAACTTTCTTTAATTTGGTTGAGAGGTTATATTGAGTAGGCTAAGCTTAATGTAAGCCTAAATTTAAAGGGAAAAGGGGAAACCAAAACTTAGGGTATACAAATCAGTGACTCCACTAGGGACCAAATGGGCTAGCATAAGGGAATTTCCAAAAATAATTTAAAGGTCTTCATTTTTTTTTTTTAGAAATAAAGTTTTCTTTCATTATAAATAGTTGTATTACTCGGTGTTGAAGGGGGAGAAAAAACAAAAGAAAATGAAAAAAAGGCCTAATGGGCCAATCTTAGAGAAATTGTTTGAAAAGAAAGATGTGTGTTAGATATGGTTAAGACCAAACCATCTTAGGAATCTAGGAAAGGGATCCATTATGTAACCATTTAGGAGTTTATGGTGTAACCACCTTTCATTGCACTCTTGCTTCAATGTGGCGTAAGATCCATTTCTTTGAGAATATGTGAGGCCACAAAGCTCGGGAACCTATGGAACCCACCCTATTTGCATTCATAATTACGTACCAGCCAATGGAAAAATAGTGTGGCATAATAAAAAAAGAGTTGTAATTTCAATTGATACTCTAATTTGTCATAGTACTTTGTAAGATCCGTAAAATTTCTATGTACATAAACTTCAGTGTAAGCTTTTTTTTTTTTTTTATTATAATTTGTAGAAAAGAAAGATGTTGTTTCATCGAATGCTCAACTTACTTTCATTCAAGAGTTCCACATTGAGTAACCCATGGAACCTAAGCCCTTCCTAACAAACCAGTTTGACTCGAATCATCAACAATTCATTATCACCATGATTGGCCTACTACTTTCCCTAATGAATACCAAGCCTAACTAGTCCCTTATGTAAGCCTTAGCCATTTTTGGGAGCCCAAAGACTTCTTCCTTCTTATTTGGCACAAATATGCTTAGCCACACTATAAAGAGTACACCTAACTACTCTAAGCCCCACCATGCACTTAAGGCATAGCAGTTTCGAACCTCAAAGCTATCTTAGCAAACACTTTTACTAAGTTTTAGGGGGGTGAGCAGGATTGAAGTGGCACAAGCCCTTGATGAGTGTAGTGGAAAAGCCATAAGATTATTAAATCCTCCTTGATTAGTTTGAAAGCCTATTTAGAGTATTAAAAACACAAGGTCATATTTAGTGGTGGCTTTGAAGTATGGAGAGAGAATTGAATCAACTCGCTTATCCTAGTTACGTTTGGAACCATTTCATTTCCTAATGAGCTTTTACATGTTTATTTTAGAGTAACGGAGCTGGTAGCTTAATTCTTGGTTTAGAAAAGTTATATATTCCAACCCTTTTAATAGAGTAGATTCGTTCTCTAAATTTTTTTGAAGCTAAGAAGCCATGGGCATTTCAAGGGAAGCTCAGTGCTACTTATCATTTAATTTGCTAATCGCACTAAGACTTATGGATTGGACCTACTCAGGAGCTCTTTGGCCTAACAGATTGATTTAATAGGCAACTTCATTCCTAAATCCATTACCAAAGGGAGTCACAGTTTAGTGATAGATTGAGGCTCTCTAGAAAGTTCCACCAGAAGACATACTTTGGACTACTAAGACGGAACCATTGTATGGCATCCCATACTTTGGTGAGAAGGGTATACTACAGTCCCTCTTATAGGCATCATTGGCTATACAGGGTGCTTATCGGCATGTGTGGTCAAGAAATTAAGGTCCATTTAAGATATAGCCTACGGAGAGATTCCCTAAAGGTGGTGACACTTGATTTCTAAGAATTCTCACATTATACTAGCTAATAAAATAAGCAAGTGCGAAGGATCTAAGGATATTTAAGACCATAGGGAATTAACCCTCATTGTTGACGTAGGAGACTTGAGATGAAGAGTTTAGAGATTATCGAGCCACAAAAAGATTCATATTTAACCTGCTTCAAAAGAATGGAGAACTATAGTATCAAGCCTCTAATGTACTCAAACCCACACATGAGCATCCTACACCAAAGCTTATAGCATATATGGATTTAGTGTAAGCCCATATGAAAGTTCAATATAAAGCCATGGAAAGGAGGAAGAACACTTGGGAAAGCTTAATTTGAAGAAAGCTTAGAATCAGTAGAAGGACTTAGAAGGCTATTGAGGAGGGCCAAGAAGTAGATCTAGCCATTGCTAATTAATGAAGCAAGAGCATGCCCCAACAAGATTAAGAGATTTATCTAGAGTAGTTTATTCAATTTTCGTGTTTCTAGTTTAGGTTTTAATTTTAGTTTTGGTTTTATGTTTCTCGTCTTTGTATTCGATACTAGCATCACTAGAAATTAATAAAATTGCAACTCTAGTGAAATTTTAAAATAAAATTACCACAATATTATTCAATGGGCTATTTCGACATCTTGTATCCGTGTGTCTCATTATTCTCCGTTTTACTTACTTCAGTTACATATTTTATTTTGTAGAGTATGTTTCTTTCACAAAAGAGAGAGAAAGAGAAGAAAAAGAAAAAGAAAGGAAAGAGAGAAAGAAAGAAAGAAAGAGAGAGAGAGGAGAGAAAATAAAGCTAAAAAAAAAAATAGAGAACTAAACATATTTTGGTCCTTTTGTAGGAATCTCGAAGATTGCTCCCAAACAGCCAATTTTCATTTGAAGCCTTTATTCTCACTCATTCTTATCCAAGATGGTTAAAAGTGTTAGCCCCCAAAGAGTCAAAGCCCTTGAGAAGACCATGCAACAAGTGTTAGAACAAACTTTAGACCCTTACCCACTCCGCAAGCCATCCACTTGCTCATGCAAGCGAATGTTCCAACAACCAACAAAATGAGATGTCACCCCTTAAGTTGTAAGATGTGGAATTTAAGCTTGAAACTGACATGTGGAAGAAGGAACTTGAATTGAAACAAAAGGACATAGAGAAAAAGCTAATGAAGAAATTCGAGATAAACACAAAGTTATGGAAGGCATAGATAGGTTAGAAAAGCTAGGCGTCTTGAAGTTTGCCTAGTTATTCAAAAAGATTATTTCCTCAAAAATTCAAGATACTTAAGTTTGAGAAATACAATGGAACCAGTAGCCCTATGTGCACATCCGTCTGTATGTGTGCAAAATAGGTCAGTAACACCAAGCATGACCGACTTATGGTCTAGACATTTCAGGATAGCTTTACTAATCTAGCTTTAATGTGGCATGCTTAATTGGATTTAGTCGAATATGATACTTGGGAATAAGCTTACTAGGGCTTTTTATAACCAATATAAGTTCAAACATCGAAGTAGCACCAACTATGTATGATTAGTAGAAGGTAACCAAGAAAGATAAAGAGACTTCAAGGAGTTTGCTCAACGTTGGAGAAGTGTGGCAGCTAGGATCACTTTTCCCACTCTCGGAAAAGGACTTGACCCACGTCTTTATCACCAATCTGGGTGATCCTTATAATAATTTCCTTATGGGCCCACATTGCTTCCAGCTTTGTTGAGGTGGTAGCAACAAGAATAGAATTGAAGATTCCATTGCAATAGGCTAAATAATAGTCCCCACTTCTATTGATAAGAAGCTTAGTACTTCCAAGTCCGCAGCTAAATCAAGAGACCCAACAGTTGGCACGGTAGGTACTAGCAACTTTACAACCTCAACACCTTAACTAGCTATCCAATTGAGCTAAAGCCAAAACTCAACATGAGTAAGGAATAAAACAAAAGGCCTAGAAGCAATATACTTGCATCCTAGCACCCATGAGTCAAGTCCTCAACTACCTCAAGCAAGAAAACATGTTGACTTTTGAAGTACCAATGCCAAAATACAAGCTTAGAAACTATTATCCAACCGTAAAGTGTGATTATCACTTTAGGCTAAGTTGGGCATTCTGTTGATAATTTTTGGAAACTTAGAAACAAGGTGCAAGATCTAATCGATGCCAAGTTGATTCAATTAGATTTCATTGAACCTTAAAGGCCTAATGTTAATAGGAGCCCACTCCTAAATCATAAGCTTGCAATCAACATGATCACAATTGAAGATCTAAAGCCTAAACTAAACCTGGATGGCTCCCTATCATGATAGAAACAAATTGCATAGAGCTTGCAACAGGTAAGCCATTTACGGTCTATGAACCTATGGGACAAAACCAAGACTAAGCTTGCTATTCACCAACTACTTAGAGAAGGAAAGGTCAAGAAAGATGAAATTATGTTCATGTTGACTCCCAAACTACATAAGAATTGCACATAAAAGGAACTAAAAGAGGTTATTGGTGGGAGACTCAATAAGTTGACACCTTAGGTGAACCATCTAGAAAATTCGAATACTTAGTAAATTACTAATCCATACCAAAAGTTAATGCATATGCACTACCTACTAGCTAAGGACCAGAGTTTGAGGAAGAAGATAAACTAAAAGGAGCTAAGTGTTTTGTATGATTGGGGTAAACTAAAGCTCGTGGTGTTCAAGTGCTATAAGAAGATGAAGAGGAAAAGACCACCCCTAAGAAGTTGACTTTGAATAGCCCATAGGCCACTAAAAATGACAAAGTTGCACCACTAAACTATCAAGCTATGAACTAAGTTCGTAAGACCCCATGCCACTGGTAGGTGGGCTTATAAGGTCTGGTAGAATATATAACCCACTAGAAGAGGATTAAGAGAAAAACCCTCATAAGGGAATAATCTAAAAAAGTCAGGGAACTAGAAAGATGAAGAGAATGATACAGACTATGCCTCACATCACCAAATTATCAAAGTTAGTGAATATAAGGTCCTGGACCAATTGGCTAAAGTCCCAGTCCAAATATCCTTCATAGGCCTCCTTCTCACATTTGATGTTCATCGGAGTCTCTTATCAAGATCCTTTAAGATGTTTAAAGTACTTAAGGGCATCCCCATTGATAAGTTAGGCCTTGTAGTCAACACAATGTTTGCTAAGGACCACATTGCTTTCTCACTTTAAGAGCTTAATGAAGATGAAGTTGACTACACCAAAACCCTATTCATAGTGGTCAAATGTGGGGTATGATTATCTCCGATGTCCTCATAGATAATGGATTGTCACTAAATGTATGCCCATTGTTAATATTGGATTTACTTGGGGTGCCAAGGTTTGAATTCAAGCCTAGTACTCTAACCATTTAAGCCTTCGATGGCTCTAAAAGAGGAATTGAAGGAGATGTAGACGTAGATGTGGAAATTAGCCGACATGTGTTAACATAACATTCCAAGTCATGGATATTCCCAAGTCTTTAACTTACTTTTGGGTTAACCATGGATCCATGTAGTTGGTGCTATACCCTCGAGTTTACACCTATAGGTGAAGTTTATCTCCAATGGCCAAGTAATTACATTGTTGGTTGAACAAGACTTTGTCACCTACAAAGAGATAGATATCCCTTATGTTGGAAGTGATGACAATGATGAACCTGGTCTACAAATATTTCAAGAGGTCTACATGTTACATGGCTTGCGAGAAAGCCGGAATGGGATTAAGAAGGAGATTTACACCTAACAGATGAAGATTAAAGAGCAGATCGGAATGCTTTGCTTAGGTTTATGAGCCTACACCAATGGAAATCACCAAGATGAAGCAAAAGGTTAAAAAGAGAGAGAAGTTGCTAGGCACTAATATCCAAATCCCCTACATTAGCTAGACTTTCCCAGTATCAACCAAGGTTTAGGAGCCTAAACTTGACTTGATAGTAGACATGTTCAACTAGCAATGCTCAATTTGAGAGGAGGGACTAAGTAACCCACTTGCAACTCTCAATGATTGGTTTTTTGGTTTCTTTCAATAGTGATAAGTCCCTCTTAGGTATAATGGAGCATGTTTTTCCCTTTTCAGTCTGAGTTAATATCAAGTCTATGAGTCCTTTCTCATTTTTCCATATGCTTAGTTTATGAGTCAATTTTAACTTTCAATAAATTAATCTTTAATTCCTTACTAGCTTTAAACAAAGATGTACTCACTTACATTTATCAGTAATAAAAGTTTCTCCCTCATTTTTATCATTACTTGCTTATTTATTTCTTTTCCATATATTTTCCTTTTCAAATCTAATGCACCCGATGAAAATCGAAGGTATCTTGTCCCTGTGAATGATGAGAGTGTTTATATCACCTCCGGCCTTACTGGGTTAGTCATCGGGAGTGAGTTGTCGATCATTTGCTAGATATTGAAGAAAATTGGCAGCAATTTAAGTAAGAAGGAATTTCCATTGAATGAACCATTAATAACAATTAATTTAGGAAGTGAGGAAAAATCGAGGAATCTTAAAATAAGTGGCTACTTAGATGAGGCTCAACAAAGAAAATTGACCAAAACTCTTGAAAGAATACCTAGATATATTTACATGGACTTAGTGGGCATGCATGGTTTGGATCCCTCTGTAGTGGTCCATAAATTACCCATAAGAGATGAGATAAACCTAAAAAGCAAAAACTCAAAAGATATTAACTTAGTATCTTACTTAAGATCAAGGAAGAGGGTAAAAAAACTATTGGAAGTGGGCTTTATAGAAGTGTCAATTATCCGAAATAGGTCACTAACAATGTCAACCTCAAAAGACTAGTGACTAAAATTAAGGTTATCCACCTGTAAATCTTAATTTTACACTTTTTTCCTAACATTGTCGAGTGGCGGCTCCATTTTTAACTTTTTTAAAACTACAAAACTTTCTTTAATTTGGTTGAAAGACTTTGTTGGAGTGGGTTAGGCTTAATGTAAAACCTGATTAAGGAAAAGAAAAACCAAACATAGGCTCAACATCATGTGTAGTGTACTCTTTCAATAGAAATTACAAAAGGATTACACTTGCAACATTAGGGCTTTAACAAAGAATAACAAATAATGAACAAAAGTACAAGAGAGTTGATGAGTATCGAAGACAAATAGTAATATTGCAAATGAGGCTCAATTTTTTTTTATCTTCAATCTACCCTTAAAATGGTATTTAAAGCCCTTCAACACAAATATAAACGTTGCTCCTACCATTCATGCATTAAATGCTATCTAATAGTTATAAATTTCATGAAAGGTCTGAACCTTTTGCAATGCTTTGGACCATTTTAGCTTCCTTGCAAGTTTTTCGTTTTAGGTCAAGGAAAAGTTCCAAACCTTTTTGCAATGCTCCAAACTCTCTCCTTGAATCCTAGAAATGCATTTGCTCTTGGCATACAATGGTTTTGAACTTTTTTCCATGATGCTTCAGATTGTTTCATGCAACACAATCTTCAAGAAAGACGAGATGGTTCAAACTGTTTGCATTGCTCTAGACCATTTACACTAAAAAAAAAAGTTTTCCTTTAATGATGAAGTAAGGCTTTTCAGATGTAATTCTTTATCAAAATAAGTTCTCTTAACATGGAAACATAAAAAAAAAAAAAAACATAGATACAAGATATTCAAACTTTAGCTTTTTAGGATCATATTTCAAGATAATTTTTTACTAAAAAAAGAAAAATTTACCAATATGATCATTTTCCAAAAATTACTTTTATAGACTTTCAAAACTAAGTTTTGTCTCATCAAAATTCGTTTTCAACCTTGTGATTCAACAAGCGAAGACATTATTAGTCATTGACCAAATCACACTCAAAGTCATTGAAACCATAGCCATACTCATGATGTGCATAATCAATGAAAAGATCATCTCGTAAAAAAGATAACGATGGGTTTTGAAATGAACTCATCACAATAGTAGTCAAAACTAACATATTCAATGCCACTCACACACATTCTAGATCTGATTTAGCTGTCAAGATCATTGAAATGAAAATTTAGGTGAAAATAAAAATAACTTTAAATTTAAACCTTGTGGATTTGATTAACACGATGGGCAACATGGGTTCCAATCCAATCATAGTAAGGTTAAAATGCAATAGTCAAACCTCGTGTCCAAAAAGAAAAAAAAATAGTAATCTCATAAGGAGTTCACTATTGTTATCCAGGTGAATGATAATAGAGTCTACCTATAACTCTTTAAAAGGGCCTTGAAAATACTTATTACAAAAATAGATAGTATATATGCCTTCGCTTAGCAAAGAAGAAGGCACATACTAAGTTGCCCCTTTCAAAGTAAAACCTTTTTAAAAGCAAACACTCATAGATGAATAGAACACACACTTGAATACCCACCTTCTCCCTCTTTACTCGACCTTTTTCCCACTCCATCGTCTAAAATCAAATCCAAGCTCTCAAATCAACCCCCAATCAAAGTTAATTTTTACTCCTAGGTATCTAATTATCTCTTTAATTTTTTTTTCTTTGCACCCTGTAAACACCCCATTTTTTGCCCTAGGAATGAGTAATAAACAATATAATCAATTTTCAATTTTTCCCTAATTTTAGCAAATAATAAAAAATATTCAAAAAAAATAATGAATAGGAAAACACATCAATTTTGAAAAAAAGATTCCAAAATAGCAATTTAAAAAATAATAAACAATTTTTTTCAAAATTTTGGATTTTCCAAAAATACAAAAAAAAAGAAAAAATCGCATTGCATATATGCAATTTGGGGAAATTAGAAAAATTAGGAAAGTGGGCTAACTCAGCTGGTCCGAACCATGGGCTAAGGCGCGGTGCGGGTCGAGGTCAGGGGTTCGAATCGCGGAGGAGCAGTTTCCGCGTTTTTCAATTTTTCCCCTTATCCAGGACAAAGTGACAGCATCCGATTGGCTGGAGGAAACACACGCGCCGAGCTCGTGAATCGTCGTCTACCTCGGGTCCGAGATCGCCGGCGGAAGGAAAAATTTCGTATTTCGGCCGTTTTGATTCGATTTTTGCACAAATCCAACATACTTCAACATAAATAAGATAAACATTATCTAATTGGAATCAAATCGCAACAAATCGAGGGATTGACACAAATCAAGTTGGTTTTTCTAATCGAAAATCCGATCAGCTTCAATCGGAGGAAATCCGAGCTTATCCAACTCGGTTTCAAGTGCCTAAAAATGGGGGAGGGGTAGAGGAAGCCAAAGCACAGATTAAAAATTGAGAGAAAGTGAGAAAAGAGTGCAAATCGGAGAGCATCGGAGGAGACCCAAAATCGCGAAGCCACCGGCCCGGAGTTGA
>JBBMOL010004410.1:0-10281 GCA_037954665.1 Laguncularia racemosa | reverse complement strand
GCAACGTCTTAGAAAGCACCCTATGGAGTAGGATGAATCATCGAATTAGCCACATTACTAGAGTTCATGCAGCTGCAAGTGTTCAATAGTTCTCCCCACTAGATGCTACTTAAAAGTTTGAATCTCCTCCAACTTCGCGTGTAAGGCTAAACCAACCCTTTTGTTGGCTAGCTAAGCTTTTCACTAGGGGTAGCAATAGGTTTTTAATTATTTACATATGTATATGGTCTACTGCAATGATGAAATTTATGTATTATTACAAGTTGTAAAAAATCAGTATGCATTCCGTATACCAATAATGTGTACATACGATTTTATGTCTTCGAATTTTTCATAAATTTAACAAATGTCTAACAAATTGACATTCAAAACAGTTTCTCAATGAACGACAAAATTGCATATATATATACAGAATATGAAGCATCCCCTTCTATGATGTTTTAAACAAACTGGATGAAGTAGTCAAGGATTTAACCTAATCTGCAAAAGAGAAAAGCAAATGTTAATATCACAAATGCAATGTCGAGCGTAATAAATATGTAGTTATATTCACAATTTCTATTATTTGCATTAAACGTGGGTGCATTCTTCTATTATGCCCCTCCTCACAAATTCCACATGCAATTTAATCTGGACGCTCCCTAGTGTCCATCTCCATGTGGTGTCTTTTTCGCCTTGGCTTTCCCTTGTTCCATACGAGGTCTCTCCTTGGGGGGAGTCTCAAGAAGTGCATTAGCGCTCAATCTAACTCTTGATACAAAACCATGCCCACATGTGACGAAACCCAATACCAATACTTTTGGGAATTTGCAACCCAAGATGCCAAAAAAACAAACGAGTGGACCGCGACCCGTTGCCTGAAAGTGGGGGAAAGAACCTTGGTATATTCTGTAGACGCCACAATGGGATGAAAAGACCGATTGATAAGTCGGGATGAACGCCACAAACGAAAATCCCATAAGTTCAAGAGAAGTTCTTTAGAGAACCAAGGAGGAATTCTCTCAAAATGTTTATTCAACTTGTATGTGTGTTCTATGTTCTGTTTCAACCCTAGAAGTTTATAATTAGGGTTTACAACTCGTAAAAATAAAGCCCAAAAAAACCAAAAACTTTCAAAATGTCGGGGGAAAAAAAAAAATAGGGAATAAAAAGGCCGGGGGCCCGTAGTAGCCGGCGTAGGTGTACCCCCGGGTAAAAAAGGCCCGCGGCGTGGGTAAGCCGGCTTTAGTCCCTTCTTGGCGGGCAAAGGGCACGCGGGTAAAACCCCGGGCAATGCTAGGCCAGGTTTTTAAAGGGGGGTAGTTTTTGCCCTTTCCAAATGCTTTGTCTCCTTAAATTGGACTTGTATAAGTATAAGTCCCTTTTCTCCTAGTTGCTCCAACCCTTTTCCCAAGTTTCATGGACATCCTTTATTAAAACCCTTTAAAGTGTTTCCCTTGAATCGTTTGCTCGAGTTCTTGGGGATCAGCCCCGGGGGGGCAATTCAAGGGGGACCCAAAATTTCCCAATTTTCTAGTTGGCTCCCCTCATGGCTCTCATCTTTCCCCCTCCTTTTGAAAAGGTTTTGTCCTCAAATCGTCCCCTTACTCAAAAGGACTTAGATTAGTAACTTTTAAAAGTAGCATTTTACTTGTTTACTCACCTAGAAATAATCTACCCTTGTATGCTTTTTATTGATGCGTTCAAGAATTGGGAAAAGGCCCATTCCCCTCTAGGAAGAAATTTAGATCGACCCCTGCACAGGAAACCGCTCTTTGGCATGTAAACCCAAACCCCTGTCTCTAGGTTCAAAAAACAGCTTTTTGAGACCCTATTTGGGCTTATTTAAATTTGCTTTTTTCTTCGGTAATTTTTTAATTTGCCTTCTCAGGGAAATCTATTTAAAAAATTTTTTGTTTTCCCTTTCTTACCATCTAGATTAAAAATATAAGAAATAGGAGAGTGTTTAAATCCAAAAGGAGTTAGTGGTTTAAAAACCTTTTAAACCGATTTAAAAAAGGGTAAACTTAGTAGCAGAATGCATTGGCGTTATAGGCAAATTAACATGCCGGCAAAACAATCCCCCCAAATTTTTTAAATTTTTCCCCTTTTTAATGATCCCCTTTAAAAAAAAGTAGTTTTAAAGTTGGGATTTATCCCCCCGCTTTGTAAAAACAAAAAAAAAATAGCTTTGGTTCCTAATTACCCAAACCAAGGGTTTTCCAAAAGGGAGCTCAAGAATTTTAAGCATCTTACCCGTTTCTTTTGTTTTTGGCCATACCTTTGCAATCTCCAATTTCCCTTTTAAAGAAGAAAATTTTTGAAAGCATCAACTGTTTTTTTGCAAGGAAATGAAATTTTCCCATTTTTAGAAAATTATCCTTGATAAAAAAAAATTAGAGTTTTGCCTACCCGGGGACCGGGGAAACCCTAATACAAAAATCCAGGGAAATATCTACCCGGGGCCCCATGGGAATGGGAAGGGGGAAATAAAGCCCCAAAATGAGGTTGGATTAGATTTTGCTTGCTTACAAGGACACATCGCTCCAAATTTTCTAACATTTTCTTTTTTTAATGTGGGCCCAAATAGAAAGGGGTTCCCTACCAATACCCCTAGGTTTTAGTTTACCCAAAAATGTCCCCTTTTAAACCCCTCCCTATTTAATAATTTCTTAAAAAAAAAAATTTGGGGAATTTGCCAAAGTTTTTTCCCCCTAAACAAAATCCTTTTCATGTTAAAAAATTTTTTTCCATGCCCAAACTTTCCACAATGAAAACCATATCTTCACAAAAAAATCCGATCCCCGGGCATCCCAATTCCTTAATGTGTAAAAACCAAAGGCAGTCTGGGAATAAGATTTGGTTTGAGCATACTTCTAAAAAGTGCTCGCAACAAATTCCCCTTTACCTTGCTTGAGGGGATGACATGGGGGAAATGTTTCAAATTAAACTCTACCCAACGAGCATCCCTTTTGTTTAGTTTTTTGTTGCCCTTCAAGAAATTTCAAGGTTCATTTTTTAGTGGGATCACAAACCCTTTTTGGCCCAAAGTTTAGTGTTCCCAAAAGTTTTCCAGCGCTGAACCAATGCATAAAAACCCCTTGTAATAAGTAGGGTATTTTAAGGGGTTGCCCCCACTTAGTTTTTCGCAAAAGAATGAAATTGGTCTTCTCCCTGAAAGGCATTTGCTCCAATACTTATTTTTTAAAAGCATCACACTCAATTTAAAAAGTTTTAGAGAAATTAGGTAAACAAGAAAATTTGGCGCATGAGTCAGCTTATTTTTAAGGCCCAAAAAGGCCTTCTCTTGTTGTTTCCCCCCATTTAAAACCCCAAAATTCTTCTTGATTACCCCCTTTAAGGGGTGCTCAATGGTGTTGAAACCCATTCCCCAAACCTCCTGTAAAAGCTCGTAGTCCATGGAAACCCCGGGCACATTACTTACATTATTTAGCCCGGGGGCCCTTTTGTTGGACGCAGGAATTTTTTTATAAACCCTGTTTTTCCCAAATGTGCCCCTAAAAACCCCCCCCCCAAAAAAACCCCCCAAGTTTGTTTGTGCAAAAAGTGCACTTTTTGAGTTTGCATAAAATTTTGCCCCCCTTTTGAAGCCCCCTTCCCCAAAACTTTCCCTAAAAAGTGGGGATTTTAGGGTTTCTTCAAAAACCTTGTTTGTAAATGGGGGATTTATAAAAATTAGAAAACCCCAAAAATTTTTCCCCAAATTTTAAAAAGTCCTCAAAACATGGCCCCCCCAAAAGTGTCATAAAAGTACTAGGGCATTAGTTAAACCAAAAGGGGCATTACAAACCCATCATTAACCCAATTTTTTTTTTTAAATGCGGTTTTCCTTTTCATCACCTTTTTTTCTTTTCAAATTTTAGTGATATCCGCTTTTAAAAATAAATTTTTGGGAAAAAAGACATTTGGACTATGTAATTTATTCTAAATTTTCATCAAAGCGGGGAAAAATGGGATGACGAAAATTTAAAACCTTTGTTTTTGGGTTTTTGATGGCGGGCAAAAACCCCCAATTTTCCCCCTTGACCTATCCTTCTTAGGCCCAAAAATCAAAAGGGCCTTTTACTGGGCTCATGCTTTCTCTCAGTTCCCCCTTCTCTTTAAAATTAAATGCCCTCCCTTTTGGGGAGTTCCTTTGTCCCCTTTGGATTGCTCCTAAAAAGCTGGTTTTTTTGGGAAAAAGATGTTTCCGGGGTAAAAGGTTTGATCCGGTGCTCTTTTCCCAACAAATAGGTGGTAACCCCCTTTTGGAATCCCCTCAGGGAAAAACTTTTAAAAGGGCCCTGAAAAATTAGAAAAAAACCCACTGGGAAAAGGGAGTTAAAAAAGTTCGTTAGTTTTTAAAAACAATTTTCCCTTTAAAAAACCCGCAACAACATGGGTTTGCTTCATCACAAACGCCCCTTCCTCACTACACCGCTTTTTGCCACACAATCTCCTTTTGAAAGGTTTGCACTCTCCTTTTCATTCCCCCCAAAAGGGTTGATCCCCCTTAAAATTTGGGTCTTCATGCTTTTTCCAGTTTTTTCCCCTTTTTCCCTTTTTTGATTTCGCCCCTTTTGTTTTCCTTTTTTTTTTTCGATGTCTTTTGCCGCTCACTTTTCCCTTGTTTTTCCCCAACCTTATATTTTGCAAAAAAATTGTTGAAAGCTGCAACTGTTCCCATACACCTTTTTAGGTGTTAAGGGTTTGAGTTTTAAAGTTTTTTTGCCTTGGTGAACAAGTGTATATTTGGGTTAAAAAAGCCATCATGAAAAACCCTTTCCCTATAAAAACTGCCGGGCCCTTCCCAAAAAACACATGACACGCCTCTTGGCCTACATCGCAAAACACCTCATCCCATACCTATCGATGCAAAAAAGCAATAAAGGGTTTTCCTTTACTTCCCTTAGTTCGCCTCTTCATTAGCCATCCCAAATTTTTTGGACTAGGGTGTTTAGTAGTTTGGTCCCATTTTTCTAAATTTAAAAAAGAAATCACTACATTAGTGCAACTCCCCCCATAAAATGATCAAACTGAAAATATGATCACCTAGAAAAATTTCAGTATGAAGATATTCTCTCGTTGCCCTCCTTTTTCTTTCCTTCCCCTGAAACATTAAAAGCTGCTTCACTATCCCACTAACTTCCTTGTTGCGGCTCCTATATCACTAGCGCCCTCTAATGAGGCATATCACCCTCTTACTACCCCCCTCAGTTTAATACTACCATAAATCAGCAGAATCATAACATGCCTATTGGACTTTTGGACTAGAAAATTTGGTTCTCCCTTTGGGCATTTAAAACTTTAATGTCAAAATTTTTGGGAAATTTTAAAAGAATTAGGTTTCCCGGGTTTCCCCAGGAGTAAAAAACCCATTTTGTTCTGCTCCCCTTTTTGGGCCTTGGGTGGGTACAAAACTTTTTTTCCCTTTTTCCCTTTTGGTTAGTTTTCCCCAGGGGGAATAAACCCAAGCCCCTTTGTTGAATCCGTGCAGTACAAACCTTTCCTTTTGGGTTTTGGTTTTCTCAACCTTTATACCCATATAAATTGTATCTTCGTTCCCAAAAAATGTTGCAATTTTTACTACATTTGTATCTCTCAAATTTCAACCCAGTAAGAAACCTAGCCAGGTGCCTCTTATCCCCCTCTACATTCCCCCAAATTATAGTAATTTCCCCATTCTTTTGAAAAAATCACCCACATTTTGGTTTCCCCCTGTTTAAAGAGTTTGAAATTTTGTTATGCAATTTAGGGTTTTGAAATTTACGTAGGCAAAACCGTTTCTTCGTCCCCCCCTCTTATCTTTTCCCCAAAGGACTAATAGGTGATTCGCCATTCCTTCTTCAATTAAAACATCGGGTTATCCCACCCCCCTATGGCAAAATCTGAAAATTTCAAAGGGCAAGTTTCACTTTCTTTCTTCCACTTTTAATTGGACAATAAAACCACCATCTTCCCTTCTTCCCCCAAACTCTAAGTACCCCATCGGAAATCATTTTTCCCCGGGAAAGGAGGAATCTTATTTTTTATACTTACTCAATTGATTATCCTTCTATTCCTATCCCCTCTATTTTTCCCAACCCCTTTGTTCCTCTTTCCTACCACCAAAAACTCTTTAAATCCCAACAAAAGGTTATCAAATTCATCATCGGGACTTTCATCTTCCCCCCCCTTTGTACTCTCTTTTGAAAACTCTCCTTCTTACGCCCCTTTAAGAGTTTTTAGATTGGGTCTAGTTTTTACTCCACCAAACTCATGAATTTGTTCCATGCCCTCCCAAAACATCCTCTTCATTTTTTCACTCCTCAAAAAGCCCCAATCACCAACCCAGCATTAAAAACCCTTTCCCCTTTCAATTCAGGGGAAGTTGGGCCCCGACATAGTTCCTGCAGTTTAAAGGTTAGTATAACACAATTTTATATGTTTAAAACCTCAAGATTCATTCCCTTAGTGTTTCCCCCAAAGGATGATATCCCAAATTTACTCGGTATTTTTTCACAAGAAAGATGATATCAAATTTACCAATTTTCCCCTTCTCCCAAACCCCTTGGGAAATAACCTTAAAATACAAACCCAAACCCTTCCGTTTGGGAAAAAAAACAAAACTTAGGGGCTGAAAATTTTCCCCTTTTTCTTTCCCTTTTTTTGCCTTTGGGTTTTTTTCTTGTTCACATTTTTTTTTTTTTTTTGTGTTTTTTTTTTTTGTTCTTTTTTTGTTTTTTTAACAAAATTAATAGGATGCCTACACTCTCTAGAAAAAAAATTAAAAACTTTTGAAATTGGTATAAAAACTTTTGACAACACGAAAATTGAAAATGAACGATTGGAGTTAGGGTTTTGATGTTTTCCTTCCTCAAAAAAGAACTTTATGTTTAACAAAACCCAGGGTTGATACCAAAAACCCATACGAACTAGCCCAAGTGTGACGAAAAACCCCAAAAACCCAATTGTTTTTGGAAATTTTCAACCCCCCCCCATGCCAAAAAAAAAAAAAGTGGAACCGCGAATCGTTGCCTATAAATGAGGCAAAAAACCTTTTGGAAAATTCTGTAGACGCCACAATTTGGGAAAGAAAGCCGGGTTGATAAGCGAGATGAACGCCACCGGAAAAAAAATCCAAAAAGTTTAAAAGAAGGCTTTTGAGAATCCAAAAAAGGGGTTCTTTCAAAATGTGTTATTTTAACCTTATATGTGGGTTTTTTATGTTCTGTTCTCAAACCCAAAAGCTTTTATTAGGGTTTTTAAAAATGTAATTAAAAAAAGCCCCCAAAAAAGAAAATAACATCATTAAAGTTTGCGGGAAAAAATAACAAAAAAGGGAAAAGAAAGCCGGCGGGGGTAAATAGCCCGGGTAGGATTTTACGCCCGGGTTTGAAAGGGGCCGGGGGGCGTAGTTTAAATCGGCGTTTGTCCCTTTATCGTGCCGTGAATGGCAAGTGGGTCAAGGGAAAAAGTGCTCAGGCCCAAAATTTCAAGGCTGGCAGGGTTTGACCTCCTTTGTTTGGGTCCCTTTAATTTACTTGTACAAATGCAAAATGCATTTCCCTTTGGGTTTCTCCAATCCTTTCCAAACCCTTTGTGGACATCCTTTATTTAAACCCCTTAAAATGCTTCCTTGTTTTTTTCGCTGAGTTCTTGTGACGGTCCCCCGTGGCCTTCAAGGGATCCACATTCCTCTTCTGGTTGGTCCCATCATGGTCTCATCACTCATTTCCCCATAAGCCCTGAAGTGCATGTATAAAGTTTGGTCCCCAAAGTGTCCAAATTTTACCAATTAGGTATAAAATTTAGTCATATCAAGGGCCCAATTTAGGTGGCCATTGCTTTTATGTAGGAGCATGCAATTTTTGTATATCTACCCTTTTTTTTGCAGCTGGGATGTGCCGAGCCAAGTCAATAACGTGGTTCGAGCCCCCCCCTTAACCGTAGTGATGCGATGAATACTTTGTAAGGCTTTTTAAAAACTTTGCCGTGCTTACTGCAGTAATGCCTTGTGGTTTGGGGTTTTGGGGTTTGTGAACTCAATTTGGTCGATTTTTTTGGTGCATATTTGGCGAAAAAAATTTTTTCCCTTTTGTTGCTTTAATTTCTCGTGGTTATTTGAATATTTTCTTCACCAAAGTTTCCACAGGTTTAAACCCCGACCCCCCTTTTAATTTCGAAAAATTTTTGCTTTCAAAAAATTTGGGTAAAATACCACATCGTAGGGAAGTCTTTTGGGGTAGCGTCCCCATATCCAAACCCGGCCCTTGTCAAAAAAGGGTTTAAAAGTATCCGGGCAAAATTTTATCCTTACTTGCTCCATCACATTTTTCAAATTGCGAGAAATTTTGCTTAAAACTGACCATGTGACCAACTTCTTTCACTAGGTATTTTTTTGCACCAAGTTTTAAGTTGCTCGAAAAAAAGTTTTGGGGGTTTAAAAAGGTAAATGCAAATGGAGGTTGCCCCCTTTTTTCTTTTTTCTTGGGAAATTTCTAATTGGGTTTCCTGCGTGTTTTTTATTTTAGGGGGCAAATTTGGGTTTTAAAGACCTTTCCCCGGGGGGCGGACAAAAATTAAATTCCCTTTTGTTTCCAAAAAAAACCGCCTCTTTTTTAAAATGTTTCCTTTATCAACCAAAGCGAATGCTAGCAGAAGTTTTGTTTTTTGCCAAACAACACCCCAAGCAACTTAAAAACTTGTGGGGGTTTTACTTTCCATACAAAAAGGGGGCATCAATGGTAACAATAGGTCTTGGAATCTCCCCGTTGCGAAAGCAAAAGCCCAAAGGCCCCGAATACCCCCTTCAAAGTGGGCACACTAAGGGTGTCAATATGCTTACCCCCAAAACTATTTGTTGTTTAGCATTTGTTTTTTTTTATTGCATTGAGAAATTTTAGAGTTTATCGTTTAAGGGTTTTTCCCCGTTCCCATACACAAGCTCAATGGCCCGTTTTTTTCCTCAAAAAAACCCGGGTTTTCCCGTTAATTGTAGTTAAAAATTTCCCATTTTTAAAACAGAAATCAGTCGGGGGCCCCCTTTTTTTAACCCGGATTCTCCCTTAAAAAGGGTTTACAAATTGGCTGGCAAGGAGATTATAACCGTATGGGTGATCCTGACTAAAAAAAGTGGGTTATTGCATGAGTGTGAACCCCCTTTAATCTCGTTACCATGAAACATGCTCTCCAATTCTTCTTTGGGCTCGAAAAACCCCCATTTACAACCGTCGTCCCTTCTAACAAAATTTAAAGGACCACCCAAAAAGGGGGGTTGAACTCTACAATTTGGTTTAAGTTTTCAAAAGGTTTTTTTCATGGTTAAAACTTACTGCTTGATTTTACATTTGCTTTGGTCCTTTAATCTCATGTCCCTAAAAAATCATCCCCTTCTGCTAAACCACTTCAAATATCGGTTTTTTCTCCCCCCGCTCGAAATAATTTTTAACCCTATCACCCCCAAATTGTAATACGAAACAGGATTTTCTAATTGGGGTTGGTAGGGTGGTTCAGCCTGCTTGTGATAATTGGCTATTTTAAGTAGGTATGAAAGCTTGGAGACTCATCTTCTATACTTAAACTCCCCCATTCTTAACCTTCTCTTTTTTCCCCCTTTTGGGAAATCCCTCATTATCGTTTTTTTGTTTGCTCAACTCCTTTTTCCCCCATCGGGTTAATTGTAAAACCCCCACTCCCACATGAACTATGTACGGATCCTGTGTCTCTGGTTGTTTTTAAAAAATGGAGTAATTGCTCTATCTTTTTTCATCCTCATTGTTCACTTCCATTAGGTTGGAATTGAGGATTGAAAAACTTTGACGGTTTGGCTCTTTTTTTTAATGTTAAAGGTGACCATTAGGCCCAATTTTTGAAAAATAATGTCTGCTTCACCAAGGGGCTCCCGAATTAAACAGAAATTTTGATGAAAATTGTTGTATGCCATGATTTCCCTATTTATTCAACCGTTTCAAAAATTTTCAAAATCTTTATCGGGCTTGATTTCCATCAACGCAAAAAATGTATTGCCCCCCTTTAACCTTAAAATGTCCCTTTAATTTCTAACCCCTTTCTTCGTTTTGGGTCAACTTTTAATTTCTTCCCATATTTTTTGTATAAAATTCGTTTTTACTTGCTTTTTTTTAAATTTTTAAATTTTTTTATCGAATCCCTTCAACTCCGGCCCCTTGTTTCCAGCCACAATTTTCCCAAAGCATTGATTTTATCTTTTTACGTTTTAAAAAGCCATTTTTCCCCCACCCATAAAAAATATAAATTTTAAGCTTTTTAATAAATATGGGCAATTTTCAATAACAACATTCT
>JBBMOL010004409.1:0-10282 GCA_037954665.1 Laguncularia racemosa | reverse complement strand
AAAATTTGGGCGTACTTGCAAAATACAGAGAGTAAGCAGGGTGCTTTTTTGTGGGCTAAGCATTTGCAGACTAGTGTTTTGCTTATGATAGAAAGGTAGAATTATCTGCGATCAACGTTTGAAATTTTCCTGTGTCTTTAATTTTTTCAATTGTTGGTAATAATCGGATCGCGTTAACTCCACTTAAGCTGCTTTGTTTCTGCAGTTGCAAGTTTAACTGTGCAACTATCAGATTCGTTGTCCCCAAGTGAGCCAGTAGAGGTTGAGACGATGGGGGAAAGGTGATAGCCGGCATTTCTCAAAGGAAGGAAATGGTTTGTCATTTTCACCGGTAATTGTCAGCCCCAGGAAAGATATTCCTTATCTCTTTGAGAAGATCTCGTCTAATATTGCTAATCACTACTTGATAAAAAAATGATTTTGCCAAAAGATCTCAGGTCGAATTAGACCTCCCTAATGAATAGCCTCTTAGCCTAAAAGGGTCTTTCATTTCGATGGTGGAAAAGGGGAATATGTGTATATAACAGATTTTAGTTTATCAAGTAGGAATCTAGCAGACAAAGGTGCCAATCTCGTACTTTATTTATAGATGGTGGGGTTTGGGGTAAGAGTGTAAGCTAAAGATATATTGTAAGCCCTAGAATTTAAACCCATTACAACCCGGTATGTGTCACTACTATCAAGCAATACGTTAAGGCTTTAAAATTTTATAATACTTTAAAATCTGCTCATATAATTATTCATCATATTTCTATAATCATAATCAAATGAATGATTCTAGATAAGTCATTCCAAATTTCATTATTTAATAACCAAAAAAGTCTTAAGCTAAATCTATTACCATAACTTCAATTTAATAATAAATATCAATTTACAATAATTTTATAATTCTTGTCACTCTTCCTGACATACTAACAGTGTTCTCTTCCCATCTCATCCATGTAATGCCCCATCAATTTTTGCGTTCTCATTATACTTTATTTGTTCATCATTTTTGCTTGTAGCAAAAAAATATATATATATAGGAAGGGGGGTGAACCTAAGCTTAGTACCCTGAGTACCATATCCACATGTGCATGAACCACCACAATATACAAAAACATATATTAACATTTATCCATAACACATTCATCATTTAGTTCACACATCAACACCAAAAAAATTATCACACATAAGGGTACTCATGATCCTGGTACATCCACATTTATCTTAGTGGGAACTGCCTCTATAGACCCTGTTTAACCCTAATGGGAACTGTCACCCTTAGGCCCTGTCTAACCCTAATCTATCTTAGAAACATTTTAATACATGGCTTTCCCTTAAGGACAACGTGGCATACCGATCATCGAGGTGCCCCCTAGGGATCGCCACTACGGGCCCTAGGTCAAGCAAGCACAAGCAACATATCTCATTCAACCAATAACACTATATTATTCTGATACCACTTACTTCACATTACATCTTAACATTTTATTATTTCACATATAACTCATTAGATAGCTTCTTAACAATTATATACAAAAATAAAATAAACACGTACCTAGTATCCTAACCTTAAGTACTTCTTGTCTCAACTTAAGCAAAAGTTGATATTTGTATAATCAACACATTAATCTTAATACTAATCTAAATAATAAAAACTCTCCTAATTCCTCTTATTTTTTTAAGTCATCTAAGGTTTTACTAATTGTTTTGGTTGTTTTGGAACTTGGTTAATTAAAAAGATAATTTGAATTTTATAATAATAATGTTCATCATTAAAACATGGCCATGTTGGGGGGTTTATGTTGCCTAAAACAAGCTAGTATAGATAGTGTTAGAGGTCATATATATCTCGGTGAGATTTAGTTTCAACATGGTTGGAATATGGCCGTGTTGGGAGGCCATGTTTTTCTTAATTCAACATGATCGAAAACGACTGTGTTGGAAGGCGTGTATCTTTTCGGCATAACTTTTAGACTCAATACGGTCGAAATACGACTATGTTGGAAAGCCATGTTTCTTCTCATATTAACATGGGGGCAACACGACCATTTTGGGATGGTCGTATATCTTTGATATAATTTTAGATTCAATATGGTCGTAACACGACCGTGTTGGGGGGCCGTGTATCTTTTGGCTAATTTTCCCCGAACCCTAATATTTAACTCCAAATTCCCCTAAATTCGTTCCTTTTTAACCCTAGACTCAATTACATCTTTAAAATATGTAAATACTCATCAATTACATAAGTTAGAATACTTACATCGAACTTCCCACATATTGACTCCTTGATCCGGGAATTCTCTTGTCTTTTACGTTCTTTGTATAACCAAAAATCGTTTTATGATCGATCTCCACTTGTTAGAATAATTCTTGAAAGTTTTCCCAAACTGTTACCTTTTGCTACGCCGTGTTACTTCCTTGGATTGCTTTAGGTTTCCCTAAACAAGCTTTCTCTCTCTCTCTCTCTCTCTCTTTGTGTCACTTGATCTTTCTAGGTGGCTGGGATTGTTAGATATGCAAAGCGAAGAACCCTAAGTTAGTTTAGCATATATATATAGTCTTGTTTAGAAAAGACAAATTGCCCCTATCCTTTATTCATATTTGCACGATTGCTGTAGTTCTTATATTATTTATTTATATAAAAAAAATCGTGTGATTACATTCTCCCCCCCCCCCTCTTATTAAAACTTCCATTCTCAAAAGTTACTTAGAATTGGGAAAAGTTCTAGATGCTTTCTTTTCATTTCTTCTTCTAATTTCCATATCACCTTTCTCTTGGTTTGATTTGTCCACTGTACTTTAACATAAGGAATTCTTCTTCTTCTTAGCACTTGTTCCTTGGTATCCACAATCCTCACAAGGTTGTCTATCGAGGACAAGTTTGGCTATACCTTCAAAGGTTTTAAGGCCAACACTTGTTTTTGGGTTTGGTATAAATTTTCTTAGCATTGATACATAAAACACATCGTGTACTTCGGCCAGACTTGGCGATGGGGCCAACCTGTACGCGACTGTTTCGATTCTTTATAAATTTCAAATGGACCCACATATCTTGGATTCAGCTTACCTCGCAGTCTGATCTGTTTACTCCTTTAGTTGGAGATATCTTTAGTAAGACTTTATATCCACTTGAAACTCTAAAGGGCGTCACTGTTTGTCTGCATAACTTTTCTGATGACTCTGAGCTGATTAGGATCCATTGCCTTATGACTTTAATCTTGTCTACTGTTTCCTATACTATCTTTAGTCTCAATACCCGTCCTTCTCCCACTTTATCCTAGTTTTAAGAGAGATCTGCACTTCTTTCCATATAATGCTTCATAAGGAGCCATTTGTATAGTAGCCTAGTAACTGTTGTTATAAGCAAATTTTACTAAAGGCAAATGATCACTTCAATTACCCCCTGATCCAAGGTACAAGCTTGTAGTAGATTTTCTAGAATTTAAATGGTTCCTTCATATTGTCCATTTGTTTGAGGATGAAATGCTATACTAAATTTGGAGTTTAGTTCTCAAAGCTTGATGTAGACTTTTTCGGGAATTGCTCAGAAAACGAGTATTCCTATCAGATGTAATCGTAGTTGGTATCCCATTTAATATGACAATCTCTTTAATATACATTTGAGCAAGCTTTTCTAGTCTGTAATCCGCTCTAATTGGCAAGAAATGTTTTGACTTGGTCAATCTGTTATTATTACCCAAATTTGCATCATATTTCTCCCTTGTTCTCGGGAGTGTTGTGACAAAATCCATAGTTACATGTTCCCACTTCCTTTTAAAGTATAGGAAAAGGTTGTAACTCACCAGCTGGGTCTTTAGTGTTCAGTCCTTATTTGTTGACAGGTGAGACACTTGGACACATATTCGGTTTATCTCTCGTTTCATATTTTTCTACCAGTAAGTGTTCTTGAGACCCTTATACATCCTGGTGCTTCCTAAGTGTACTGTATAACTTAAGTAATGGGTTTCCCTTCATAATCTTCTTTTTTTAATTCTATGTTTTTTAGAACACCCCATTTGCTACGATACTTGACTATCCCTTCAGTGTTTAACACAAATTCTATGGCTTCACCCTGTTCTAATTTGTTCCTTCCTTCTGAATTTCAAGAATTCCTTTTGTATAGTTTTAATCTGATCAAAGAAGATTAGGTTGGATACTAAGTGTAGCCAACCAAATTTCCCACTTCTTGTGTCACCACTTTCAATTTCAGCTTATCCATATCTTCTAATATCTTCTTTTGAGATGTGATTAATTTTGCAATATTTATGTATTTCTTCCTATTTTAAAGTATTTTACAACCATATTTGCTTTTTTCAGGGTGATAATGAATTTCCACATCATAATCTTTTTATCAGTTTAACCACCTTCTTTGTTATATTCAACTCCTTCTGATTTAAACAAATACTTCAAACTTTTATGGTTTGTGAAGATTTTACACTTCTCCCCATAAAGATAGTGTCTCCACAATTTCAGTGCTAAGATCACAGCCAAATTTTTAAGTCATGGATAAGGTAATTCTTCTCATATTTGTTTTAGCTGGGGGGAAGTATATATGCAATGATTTTCCCCATTTTGCATAAGCACACACCCCAAACCTTGATTTGATGCATCACTAAATATTTCAAATTCTTTCTCCCATCTTCGGTAGAGCAAACACTGGAGCTGTTTATTTATTTATTTTTCATGTTGTGAAGCTGCTCTTACACTCCTCACTCGATACAAACTGGGCCTTTTTCTTTGTCAGTTGAGTCGAGGGGTGGCTAATCGGGAGAATCCTTCTACGAAGCATCTGTAGTACCTAGCTAATCCCCGAAAACTCTTTATTTCTATTACGTTCTTGGTCTTGGCAGTCACTTACTAACTTCACCTTTTAGGTTCTACCCATATTCCATTTTTATTCACCATGTCCTAAAAAAGGATAATGTTCCACCAAAATTCGCACTTATTGAATTTTTCAAAAAAGCTTTTCTTCCCTTTAGTCTTCGAGTACTGTTTGGACATGCTTCATGTGCTTCTCTACTTTTGGAATAGATAAGGATATATCTATAAAAACCACTACAAATGATCTAACCAGTCTCTGAGCACTTTGTTCACGAGGTCCATGAAGGCTATTGGAGCATTTGTCAACCAAAAGGCATCACTTGAAACTCGAATGCCCATATTAGTCCTAAAAAAGCAGTTTTCTGTATGTCTTCCTCCTTGATTCTTAACTGGTGGTATCTTGATCTCAAGTCAATTTTTGAGAAGACTTGAGCTCCTTGTAATTGATCAAATAGATCATCAAAAAAAAGGAGAGGATATTTGTTCTTGATTGTGACTCGTTTAACCCCCTGTAATCTAAACACAACCTCATACCCCTATCCTTCTCTTGACAAAAAAGCACTGGAGCACTCCATGGGGGAGACACTTGGTCTAATAAGCCCGCTATTTGAAGCTTTGAAGTTGATTTCTTCAGTTTAGATAGTTCAGTAGGTTCATTTGTTGTTGCTTTAGATATGGGTGTCGTTCCCAATTAAGGTTAATGCAAAATCTATCTCTTTGGCTGGTGGTAATCCTGGCAAATTCTGGGGAAAAACATCTATACACTCATTCATGACTTCCAGTTTTAAATTTCCCTTAACCGATCTTGTCTTCATTGATAAGGCTGGAAATCTTCCTTTTTTCCCACAACTCGTATGTTGGAAGAGTCGCAAGCCTCTGTGATGTGCCTTTACAATCTAATTGCAAGAACACCAAATCTAATTGCTTTAATTTGCGGGGAATTCCACTCACTATGTGAACCCTAAATTATTAAAATCAATGTGTTCTAATCACCAAAAAGATGACGTGTTTTAAGGGGAATTATATTATAAATTAAAGATAGGAGAAAACCAAGTATCCAATTCCAATCAAAGGCATAATCCTTAGCTAGAAAGATGAACCCTAATTTACACGAAATATGAACACAATAAGAAAATCCAATCACTCACTGGATATGACACATTAGTACTAAATGGAATAAACTTAAAAATTTGATATTACTCACAAAATTCTTAAGCCAATCTGGCCACAATTATACACATAAAATTGTAAGAGATGTGATTTGCATGTAAGGATCCTTTACGATAAAGTGTTTGGTTTTTTTTTTTTTTTTTATCAAAATGTCAAAAAGTCCCTTCTAAACTCGAGTTAGCAAGTATTTATACTTGCTCCTATTAGGGTAAAATCCACATGAAAAATTTCAAATAAGCCACTTAGGTGGCCGGTTTTCCCAAAAAAAGAGATTACAAATGCTAAAAGAAATGGGTGGTTCTCCAAAAAAAACAATTACAAGTACAAGGTTTTTCAAGTGGGCCGGTTTTTCAATTCAATCGAGTAATTTTTTGGACCGGTTCTTCTTTGGTTTATGTCGGTTCCATGAATAACTCACAGCCGAGTTTTAGTAAGTTTGTCCATTGCCTTGTAAAACCTGACAAGTACGCCTGCTGGAATTAAAAACAAATAAGTAATAGGAAGAAGTTAATATACAATATTTTTGGGATCGATTTGTTTTTAAAGATGACCTTATTGCCAAATTTTGTAACCCCTTTTGGGACTTGCCTTAGTGATAGGTCTTGTAGGATTTTGATTCCTATCACTCCTTGGGCTTTAAGAAGATTTGTCCTCAAATTTGATAAGTCAAATGCAGTGGATACTCTGTATCCTCATAGCAAGTTGTTTGTAAAATTATCATTGCAGTTTTCCTAGTACCTGAGATACCACAGGGGTGGTTGCTCTCGCCCTCCCATCTCTAGCATATGACTCACTGCAACACATCTAATGGTCTATCATCCACTATGACCTCCTCTGGGCTCAAACTGTCCCACCAATATTGTTTTCTCCTTCCCTGTTTCACTTGGGATGTTTTTTAACTCTTGGCCCTATGATGGTTGACACATCTGCTCTTGAACCTCTTGTTCCTCTAAGGTTGACTCATCTAACTATGAACCTCAGGAACCTCTGATGGTTGACACATCTTCTTTTGAATAGCTTGGTCCTCTGAAGGTTGGCTCATCTGACTATGAACCTCAGGAACCTCTAATGGTTGATACATCTACTTCTGACAAGCTTGGTCCTCTAAAGGTTGGCTCATCTGACTATGAACTCAAGAACCTTTAATGGTTTACTTATTCTATCTTTGCATCTCTTGGACCTCTGATGGTGACATAGGGTTCAATACTATACATTTACCATCATGTTGGAACATATATAGTATTTCGATAACCATCATGTAAGATCATCCTGCCATTACAACCATGGCTTGCCAAGCAATATATGGGATGTACACATAGGAAGAATATCACATTCAATCTCATCATAGCATTTATCCCTTATACTGAAAGGTAGCCTAGCTCTTTGGGTTACATATAAACTTCCCTGATCACTTAGCCAATGTTAATTTATAGGGCTTAGGATGCGGGTTAGTGACAAGTTTCAATTTTGATACTAATGAGGCTGCCACAACATTAGTACAACTACTACCATCAACAATAATGACACATAGGTTACCTTGTACCCTATAAGAAGTATGGAACAAATTTTCCCTTTGCTCATCATCCTTAGTTGTAAAAGAAGTCAAAGCCCGACGCAATACATTAGTAGACAAAAACATCACTTGACATGATTGTTCACTACTTCATAAACCAATACAACCCTATACACCCACGGTGTAATTAAGCAACCAATGCTATAAATACTTCTATACACTTCAATTATAGTAAAATAAATGAAGCAACATTAAACACTTCCAAGTAGTTAAGTTATTGAATTCAACTAAGTAAGTGTTTAAGTAATAATACTCAATAACTCTCACACTTAAATGCTTGTTTTTGAATTTCAAACTTCACTACTTAACTTCCCTTTTAGTCATGGCATGCACACACTTCAATCTCTACATACAACACCTTCCTCACACACACCTCCACAACAATTCACACAAACCACACACACCACACACACACACACGGTGCACTCACTTCAACCTACAACAATTCACACCGCCACACACACTACACCACTCATATGGTGCACTTTCAATCACACTACATGCACAATAACTCACTCACGTTGCAACACCTTTAACTCAATACATACAACACAAACTCCACCAATTCAATACTCCCTTACACCGCCACGCATACACACATAAACACGACAACAAATCAAATTGACACACCCTTAATGCAACTTTCCCACAATGGTAAGAATCAATTTCAATTTCAAATGAAATATAATCAATCCCACTTAATAACTACTTCAAGATTAATGGATGTGTTTGAGTTCGAATGATTTCCTTTTTTCCACACAAGCTCAAATTTGAAAATTGTAAAATGCACTCCTTTCGAAAAATCTTATAAGAAGTCATTTCTCTTTTAATCCCCAAATTAATTTATTTCTAATTCCATAACAAATGCTGGGAAATACACTTCTTAACTCCACCAATTCCCTTCACGGCAAGTAAAAAAACAAATGAGTTACAACAAGATAACCACTTCTACTACAACCAATTATCACTAGATAAAACCATATAAAAATTTGGAATCAATTTAAAAAAATTGAATTACTCATAAAATTCTAAGCAAATCTCGTAAAATTTCCCAACTAAAATTGTAAAAATTGATTTGCATGAAGGACTCCCTCATAGCAAAGTGTTTGGTTTTTTAATCAAAATTAAAAAAGTCCCTTCAAAAACCCTAGTTGCAAGATTTTTACTTCCCCTTTTAAGGTAAAACCACATGAAAATTACAAATAACCCACTTGGGTGCCGGTTCTAAGAAAAAAAATTCAAAGCTAAATGAAATGGGGGTTTCAAAACAAAATTACAAGACAAGGCTTTAAGTGGTGGTTCTTCAATTCAATTGGGGGATTTTTGGACCGGTTCTTCTTTGGTTTATATCGATCCATGAAAAACCCACAATTTGGGTTTTAGCGAGTTTATATTCCCTTGTAAAATTGCAAGTACGCCTGCGGAATGCAAAAAAAAAATAATAGAAAAAAATTATTTAAAAAATATTTCGGGATCGTTTGTTCAAAAAGGGGCTTTATCGCCAAAATTTTTTAACCCCTTTTGCTCTTGCCCTAGTGTAGGTCTTGTAGGATTTTAATTCCCATCACTCTGTGGATTAACTTGTATAAATTTGCTCCTCATTTTGGAAAAACAAACTTAACCAATGATTGTGACAACATAGTGGGATGATACTTATACAACCAATTTACCCTAAAATTAGATCAAATCTATCATTCTAATACAAAAAAATTCGTTGACATTTTCTTCATTGTTTCAATTTATATCTTTTCAAATTTGATCTTTTCCCCCCACTCCAAATGGAGTATTTACAATATGCATTCTCCAAAACAACAGGTTTTAACCACATACATTCATAAAACAGGAGATATCTGAATGGGTTGCACCCCTGTAAAAATACATAGGTAGTATTCGATTTTTAACATAAACTTGTATGGTATCTTAATCATGGGCTTTTTGTTGCTATTGCTGTTATAATGCAAAAACCCCCACCCTATGCCCTCTATCTTGGTCCCAATTTGATTTTGCTTATGGTCCTTAGGGGGCAGTCTTTTTGGCTATGGGGGTTGGGGGGGTGTAGTTCCTGATGTGCTGAGCACCACAAAATGTCTGTGCCCTCTTTTCTTTCAAGGTAGTAAAAGTCTAAGGGGTGACATTTCGTTTGCTCCTGCTGGTGTGCCCCGTTTTGCCACTAGAGAAGCATGCTCCTTTTGGCCAAAAAAATTTTTTAAAATCATGTTCCTAAAAACCCAGGACACTCACACCTTGCCCGCCTGTGGGGGGGGAGAAATTTTTAGAGGTGCGGGGCCCAGTTTAAAGAGGTCTAGGTGCATAAGTCTAGGGTTTTGGGTGGATATACGTTGGGGCCTTTTTCCCTTTTTTTGCAAAGGTATGTTTGGGAAAAAACCTTTTTTCCCAGAAATAATCCTATATGTGGAATAATTGTTTTATCGTTTTCTTTTTGTTTTTCCAATATTTTGCTTTTTCAACTACTCCTGAAAGTAGTCAATGAAAAACCCCCCCTTCAGTTGTAGGGTTGGCTTTAATCCCTTCAAGAATCTTCTGTCGGGAGGCATATCTCTTTTCATCAACCCTTTGGGAAGAATTTTCTTAAACAATTCAGCTCGGGTTATATGCCTCAACAGATCTACTGCCTTACTGGAGTTATAATAATTATCCATTTTGTCCCTGATGTGTTTGGGGGAAAACTTTTCATAAAAAGTTCCTTTGGTGCGTTTAGTTGGCATTGGAATC
>JBBMOL010004408.1:0-10282 GCA_037954665.1 Laguncularia racemosa | reverse complement strand
GACATATAAATATGTTATCATGACAAGACATCCACGCAACATTACCTAACATAGGAGTCGCATACTCCTCCTAAAAAGGATCCTAGTGGGGATGGTGGAAGAGATGCACTTCATCATAGGTTTTATGTTTTTTCTCTAAGAGGAGGTGCAGTAATAGAAAATAATGTTTCAAATGTGAATTTACATAATTATAAAGATGTGTTATTATATGTACATTTTGATTAGTGTTTATATTTCAATATATTTCAATAAAAATTGGTATATTTGAAGTTTTCTTAGGGTTTGCATGGATGCATTTTTAGATTGATGGAGGTTAGAGTTTGAGTATATATTAGGTTGTATTCATGTTTTGGCATGTTTTGGTTTGATGGTAATTTAGTTTGAGTTTGGTGTTTGTTTATGTTGTGTTGTATTTGTTTTGCTTTGCAAGGGGTTATTATTAATCTAGTCTTTTATAGGTTTTCTATTCAATAGAATGCAGAATTTTTTTATTTTTTATTTTTTGGTTAAAAGCACATCTAGTGTATACACTTTCACTACTATATTCCTTTAATAACATTGGATAGGGTTATTTTTTAACAATAAGATTAAAAAAATGGCTCAATATCCGTATAAACCCCACCCATGGCTGTTTCATATGGTATATATATATATATATATATATATATATATATATATATATATATATATATATATGCTAAGCATTTTGTGTATTGCAATTTGATAAGGGCAATGGACTTTGCATTTACGACATGGAAGCCCAAAGAAGTTTTTATGGTGAAGAGGCCCAAAGAAATTTATAATTTTCTTCTTCTTTTATTTTTATTTTGTCTTTCTCAGTTTTCTTTGAACGCACATTGGGATGGGTGGATCGGCATCCATGGCGTTAGATCTACTGACCATGAACAGAGCAACAGATTTACATCAGTATTCTGTACGGCTCGTGTTAGATAGTGAGTTAGATGGAACCCGACATGACTGCCTTTAGCCAGGCGTACCTTCTTCAGGAGAACATTACCACGTGAAATAAACAACAACAACAACCAACAAACAACCTGTTGCCTACGTTGTCGCATGGTCGCATATGCACGTATAGCAAAGATAAGGATAATGTGTAGAGAACTAGAGATGTTTAATTTTATATTCTATTTTATGGGATTAAATTTAAAAGATTAGAATTCGAATCCATTTTATGATTTTAATATCAATCTGAAATTTTCTGTTTTCAATCATATAAAATAGAGTAGGATATGAATTTTAACAAGATTATTCGTTAAAGATACTTAGTATATATGTGTACCCCCATATAAAGAAACCTATGAATTGTTTTTTTAGTAATATGGGTTATAATATAATTCTTTATTAAATAGTTAAAAAATAGATAAAAATTAGTGATTATTATTACAATAATCTATTTTATTATTAACTATTGCTAATAATTTGATTCATTCATGAAATAATACAAAAAAATTATATTCGCTTTAGTAATAACATGGTTTCTACTTGGTGACTATTGGTGTTATTAAAATAACGACATTAATTGTTGATTAAATGCCATTATTAATTAATATATTTATTAATATAATACAAAAACTTCTTTCGATTAATTTATTATTAATTGACAACCGGTATTGTTAATGACGAATTATTATTTATCTGTAACCTTACACTATCGTTCTTATCTTAAAAAACTGCTATTTGATAATTGTTTATTCCCTTTAACTTTTAGAATTATGTAAATATAGCCTTCAACAGTGCATAATAGTTAATATAAGCCTTTTCTTCCGAATATCAATGGTTTTTTTATTTATTTAATAAATACAAAATAGAAGAAGTTATAGGGCTTGTTCAACTTTTTCTTTTATATTTGAAAAAAATTATAAAAACATGATATATATTTTGACACTTTTATAATTAGTAGACTTTTTTCTTAAAACAAACTCATAACCTATCATCACTATATGTCACCGATAAAAAAAGCAGATGAGTGAGATTTCGCATGATTCAGAGTAGTGAAATTGACAAAATAATATTATTGAATATATTTTAAAAAGTTATAAAAATACAAAAAAAAAAGGATTGGAAAATTATTTCCACACTTCGACTACGGACGTTCAAGCTTCAAGGTTTGTGGATCATCATCCACAGTACAAGCAAGCCATGCGACCATGCTGGAAATAATTTTTTTCTAAAAAAAAAGGGAAAAAGAAAACCTTATATTTTCATAAAAAATAATCCAAGATATTATATATAAAATTAAGACACAATATTATAATTAAATTCATATATATAAGCATATCTAAATCCATAACAGAAGCAAATTTGAATGGGTTTTACCTTTCAAGCTATAGCAATACCTTTTCTCTATTTTCTCATTGATGAGATGTGAAAAAGTCAAAAAGAAACCTCAATTGCCTGCTTAAACTAGAAACTCAACTCTATTTATAATCTTTATTATTTTATTTTATTATGATCGATTACAACAAATGAAATAAAATATATGAGTTTCTATACATTATGGTTCATACAAAAAAATCTATGAAATGAGTTTGATAGCCTTATTCATTAATTAATTGAATAATAGCTTTTATTTAATAATTTAAGTCCTTAACTCGATTAGATATTCAACAATATACAATTAATTGATATTATGAACTACAAAATATATAACAACTTACCCTCAATAATGGGTGGTATAATCTATCTTGGTTACCAACCACTTTGTAAAGAAGTTCAATGGTTTAAATCCTTAATTTAATTAGACAGTAAACAATATATAATTAATTGATATTGTAGACCATAAAAATATTTAATAATCTATCCTCAATAGTAGGTGGCACGATCCACCTTGATTACCGATCATCTCGTAAAGTAAAAGAAAAAAAAAAAAAAACAAAACACCATCAAATCAAAGTTGGACCACATGGTAATACATTGTTAGCCACTTGTTCCAATGTGTGGGCTGCAAAGATTTCAAGATCTAGGCTAAAGGTCCAGATTACAAGTAACAACATAGCTAGCAAGGATAGGGTCTAGCGACCCAGTTGCTACAACTCATCTCAGCCTGGAAAAAACAACCGGACCACATGTTAATACATTATTAGTCATTTGTTCCGTTGTGTAGCTGCAAGGATTTCAAAATCTATGCTAAAGTTCCAGTTTACAAGTAACAACATAGCTAGTAAGGATAGGGTCTAGTAACCCAATTGCTACACGACTCGTCTTACCCTTGCTTTGGATGGCTGCTTAATCGGTACACACATTCACTTCTCTAGGGAGTAAAGACAAAAATACAACAATCAAAATGGTCTTTTAGAAGCCTTTTTGAACTCCAAGAAACCAAAGACTCTGAATTAATCATATCAAATACTGACTTTGAATCTGTTTCCACAATAATTATCTTCCATCCGCTGCATTTTGCAGTCCTCATACTTTCTGATGCGAACCCTAGGTATATTAAACCTAGAACCCGACGATCGTGATTTGAAATCGGATCCCCAAGAATCGTCTTGAACAAGTGATGAACGGAACTAGACCCCAACCACACCTGTTGATTGAAACCTAAGTTATCAAGATGATTTCCCCAAGCGTTTAAATTGAAGAAATCAAAAGAGTTCTTTTGCAAAGAACAAAGAGAGAGAAAACCCTCAAAATATGTATTCCAATCTGTAAAATTCGTAACCCTAGCGTTTTTTTCAAAAGGGTATTTATACTTCCTCGTACAAAGTCTTGAAAGGAAAATACGCGGAACGAAAATAAAAAGATACGCGTAGTACACGGTGTAATACACGGCCGTGTCTCCGAGCCGTGTATGACACTGGGCAGGCGACGAACAAGTTACACGGTCGCATACTTGACCCGTGTCTCCGAGCCGTGTATAACACTATGTATGTGACAAGCACGATACATGGTTTCATACACGACCGTGCCTTTTGGCCGTGTACTCTTCTATGAGAATTTTGCTGAGACACACGGTTGTGCCGCTGGCCGTGCTGTTGGGCCGTGTAAGGATACACGGTCGTGATACACGCCCGTGTGTGGAGGCCGTGTATGATCCCTTGGATTCCTTAGTAAAGCTCGGTTCCCTCTCTTGCAGCTCCATCACTAATCCTTGCAAGGCTTCTCTCATCCGCTTAGCTCTAGCTCTTGTCATTGGACCTCCCATACCATGTAACGAGTCGGTGGACTTTGACTCTTGAACTCTTGATGCTAGCTGATCCCCATCATTCCCTCCTTCCTCGAGAAGATTCGTCCTCGAATCACCTGCATCATATAGAGTAAGATCAGAAACATTAAAAGTTGCGCTTACGTTACCATAGTGACTTGGTAAGTCAATCTTGTAGGCGTTATCATTGATGCGCTCCAACACTTGGAATGGTCCATCTCCCCTAGGGTGCAACTTAGACTTTCGCTGTTCGGCAAATTGCTCCTTTCGCAGATGCACCCACACCCAATCTCCTGGATGAAAAACAACCTTCACACGACCCTTATTGGCCTGGCGAGCATAATGCTCATTTTTCTTCTCAATGTTAGCCCGAACCTGAGCATGCAATTCCCGCACAAATTCTGCCTTTTTCTTTCCATCAAGATCAACAAATTCATTAACAGGCAAAGGCAAAATATCCAGTGGAGTCAAAGGATTAAAACCATACACAATCTCAAATGGAGAATAGGATGTAGTGGAATGCACAGTCCTATTATATGCAAACTCTACATGTGGTAGACAGTTTTCCCATTGTTTCAAATTTTTATGAATCACAGCACGCAACAGGGTTGAAAGAGTCCTATTGACTACTTCTGTCTGACCATCTGTTTGAGGATGTTCAACAGTAGAGAACAACAACTTAGTGCCTAGCCTATTCCACAAGGTACGCCAAAAATGACTCAAAAATTTTACATCCCTATCACTCACAATAGAATTAGGCAAGCCATGCAATCGCACAATCTCTCTGAAGAACAAATCAGCAATATGTTGTGCATCACTAGTTTTAGAACAGGCAATGAAGTGAGCCATCTTACTAAACCTATCAACAACAACAAATATGCTATCCTTTCCATTTTGAGACCATGGTAACCCTAACACAAAATCCATTGAAATGTCAGTCCAGGGTTGATTAGGCACGGGTAATGGAGTGTATTCTCCATGGGGCATTACTTTGGATTTAGCCTGTCTACATGTAATGCACTTGTCACACATAGTTTGCACATCATGCTTCATTTTTGGCCAATAAAAGTGTTCATGCAAAATATCCAAAGTCCTTTTAACACCAAAATGTCCCATTAAACCACCCCCATGTGTTTCCCTCACAAGCAATTCACGCACAGAACTTTTAGGCACACACAACCTATCTTTCTTAAACAAGTACCCATCATGCCTATAAAAGTCAGCATACCCAGACTCAGCACAAGCAGCCCAAATTTGACCAAAATCAGCATCAGTCTCATACAATTCCTTAATGAGTTCAAATCCAAGTAATCTAGTATGCAAAGAAGTCAAAAGTGAGTACCGTCGAGAAAGTGCATCAGCTACCACATTCTCTTTTCCTTGCTTGTATTTAATCACATACGGGAATGTCTCAATAAATTCCAGCCACTTTGCATGCCTCTTGTTCAACTTACCTTGAGTTTTTAGAAACTTCAAGCTCTCATGATCGGAATGGATGATGAACTCCTTAGGCCATAGGTAATGTTGCCAAGTCTGCAAGGTCCTCACCAAAGCATATAACTCCTTGTCATAGACTGGATAATTTAATGCAGCGCCATTGAGTTTTTCGCTAAAATAAGCGATCGGTTTGGATTCCTGCATCAAAACACCACCAATACCCTTCCCAGAAGCATCGCATTCAATCTCAAAGACCTTCTCAAAATTAGGTAGAATAAGTAATGGTGCATTAGTCAACTTACCTTTCAAAGCATTGAAAGCATCCTCATGCACTTTAGTCCACCTAAACTCAGCATTCTTCTTAACAAGATCATTTAAAGGAGCAGCAATAGAACTAAAATTCCTAACAAACCTCCTATAAAAACTTGCTAATCCATGAAAACTTCTGACCTCACTTGCGTTCCTAGGTGTTGGCCACTCCCTGATTGCCTTCACCTTTTCTTCATCCATAGCAATCCCATCTGCACCTACAACAAATCCCAGAAAAACCACAGATTCCATACAAAAGGTGCACTTCTTCAAGTTTGCGTACAACTTGTTTTCTCGCAAAGCAGTAAACACACTTTGTAAATGCTGAACATGTTCATTTAAAGTCGTGCTGTAAACTAAGATATCGTCAAAGTAGACAACAACAAACTTTCCAATGAAAGCGCGAAGAACATGATTCATCAACCTCATAAATGTGCTAGGTGCATTTGTTAATCCAAAAGGCATTACCATCCACTCATATAAACCATGTTTAGTTTTAAAAGCCGTTTTCCACTCATCTCCCTCTTTCATGAGAATTTGGTAATAGCCATTCTTTAAATCAATTTTGGAAAACAAACAGGCACCATGCAACTCATCAAGCATATCATCAAGTCTAGGGATAGGATGTCTATACTTAACTGTGATCTTGTTGATTGCTCGACAGTCAACGCACATCCGCCATGTTCCATCCTTCTTGGGAACCAGTATGACAGGAACTGAGCATGGACTGAGGCTTTCTCTCACAAACCCCTTCTCGACAAGATCATCAACCTGCCTTTGAATCTCCTTAGTTTCCTCGGGATTGGCCCGATAAGCTGGCCGATTAGGAATGGAAACACCTGGGATAAAGTCAATCTGGTGCTCAATGCCTCTTAGTGGAGGCAATCCCCTTGGTACCTCCTCAGGAAACAAGTCCTCGTATTCCTGCAAAAGAGAAACAACCGCACTTGGTAACGAAGAGTTAAGGTTAGTAGTAGTAATATACAAATCCTTGTACATGAGTACAAGTAATTGTTTCCTGGTTACTATCGCACTCTTAACCTCACTTTTTCTGGCAACTACACTCTCTCCTGCCATTCCCTCTCCACTCAGTGTGTTAAGCTCTTCACTCTCTTGGCTCACAAGTGTTTGCCTCTCACTCTTTCTTTCTTTTTCACTCTTTTCTTGTCCACTCAAGTGTTTCTCTCTGAACTCTTTTGCTAGCCTCACCTGATCCTCACAAGCCTCACATGGTTTCTGGGGAGTTAGAACCACATTCCTCTTGTTTAAGACAAAAGAGTAATGGTTCTTGTACCCATCATACATTACCCTCCTATCGAACTGCCATGGTCGCCCCAACAATATGTGACTAGCCTGCATGGAAACTACATCACACATCACCTCATCATGATAGCTCCCAATAGAAAATGAAATAAGAACCTGCCTTGTCACCTTCACTTCCCCACACTCATTCAACCACTGTAATCGGTATGGTTTCTGATGCTTTACAGTCTTCAACCTCAATTTATCAACCAATAAGGTACTAGCAACATTAGTACAGCTACCACTATCAATGATCAAGCTGCATACCTTCTTCTGCACATGACACCGGGTGTGAAAAATATGCTCACGTTGAACCCCTTCGCCATCATCCTTAGGCTGAGTACTAAGGACTCGCCTAGTAACTAGTAATTCCCCACTCACGGGTCCCTCAACGTCCACATCACTACCATCCTCCAATGGTGGCATGTCATCATCACTGGAACTAATACTCTCCACATCTCCATTATCCCGAAAGATCATGGCCATTTGATTTGGACATTGAGATGCAATATGTCCAAACCCCTGACACCTGAAACATTTAACATCACGGGTTCTAGTTAATGGTTTAGTGTCAGATTTACCTTTAGAGGCAGTAACTGGACTCTTGGCCTTCACATCCTCTTTTGGTTTTGATTCTGCAGTATTCTTCTTCCAGTTTGACTTCCATGAAGAGTTAGAAGTCGCCCAAGATTTAGAATTCCCTTTATACTTCAACTGCTTCTCTACCTTGATCGCCTTATGCAACAATTCCTCAATATCCACATATTGTTGTAAATCTACCACATCAGCGATCTCCCGATTCAACCCATTGATGAATCTAGCCATTGTAGCCTCATCTTCCTCATCCACGTTAGCTTTAATCATAGCTATCTCCATCTCCTTATAATAATCCTCCACACTCCTGGACCCTTGTGTCAACCCCTGTAATTTCCTATGCAAGTCCCTATAATAGTGACTAGGGATAAATCTCTTCTGCATAATTGTTTTCATCTCATTCCAAGTGCTAACAGGCCTCTCATCATACCTCCTCCTATTACGCACCAGCTGATCCCACCATACACTGGCATAATCAGAAAATTCAACTGCAGCTAACTTTATTTTCTTCTCCTCACTGTAATTATGGCAATCAAATACATGGTCCACTTTTCTCTCCCACTCCAAATACAGCTCTGGATCGTTCTTCCCTTGAAAAGAAGGTATCCTCATCCTAATACTACCTAAATTTCCATCCCGCCGTTGGGTATCTCTTCTCTCCCTCATGAAACCATATTCCCCTGAATCAGTATCCTCCTTCTCTTCTATACTCACTCCTCCCCTTGAATGCCTATGGGTTCTTCTCCCTACAACATTACTACCTGACGGTTCCCTACTCTGCTCCATCTTATCCAACCTCTCATGGACTTGCTCCATTTCAGCACTCAGCATTTTCCTCATCTCACCGAATAATGCCTCCAACATCAATTTACTATCTACGCCTCCCTTCTCTCCACTACTAGGACTTTGACCAGACATTGTGCTGCACAAAAAGGTTAGAAATAACACACAAAGAAAATATAAACCTCACAATTCACTCCCTCACCTGTTTACACTCACAGATGTGGATTCACTCGTGTTTCGTTCAATAAATAAATGATCCTCTCAACTCGCTCTTATAGGCTCTTTGATCAGAACTCAATCAAAATTTTCTTTAATATAAACCACTAGGGCAACTCAACTTTCTTAAACAAACGGGTTTCAATTCAACAGTCAATTAGGAAAACACGGACAAGGACTCCAATAGGGACACAATGACACAATCGAATGAACGAGAACTATAGATACTGGATTACTGAAAATGTTCTTCCTTTTTTTTTTTTTTTCAATACAAATTTCTCTTTTTTTTTTTTTATATACGAATTTCCAGATGAACGAAGAACAGGTAACTATTCGAACACCTTGAATTCCTACGACAAATAAGACATTTTTTTTTTTTAATATAAAGAAGACAACGATAATTAATAGAAAAGGATAGAATTACTTGAATTCAAGAAGCCGAAGCTCTGATACCAAATGATGCGAACCCTAGGTATATTAAACCTAGAACCCGACGATCGTGATTTGAAATCGGATCCCCAAGAATCGTCTTGAACAAGTGATGAACGGAACTAGACCCCAACCACACCTGTTGATTGAAACCTAAGTTATCAAGATGATTTCCCCAAGCGTTTAAATTGAAGAAATCAAAAGAGTTCTTTTGCAAAGAACAAAGAGAGAGAAAACCCTCAAAATATGTATTCCAATCTGTAAAATTCGTAACCCTAGCGTTTTTTTCAAAAGGGTATTTATACTTCCTCGTACAAAGTCTTGAAAGGAAAATACGCGGAACGAAAATAAAAAGATACGCGTAGTACACGGTGTAATACACGGCCGTGTCTCCGAGCCGTGTATGACACTGGGCAGGCGACGAACAAGTTACACGGTCGCATACTTGACCCGTGTCTCCGAGCCGTGTATAACACTATGTATGTGACAAGCACGATACACGGTTTCATACACGACCGTGCCTTTTGGCCGTGTACTCTTCTGTGAGAATTTTGCTGAGACACACGGTTGTGCCGCTGGCCGTGCTGTTGGGCCGTGTAAGGATACACGGTCGTGATACACGCCCGTGTGTGGAGGCCGTGTATGATCCCTTGGATTCCTTAGTAAAGCTCGGTTCCCTCTCTTGCAGCTCCATCACTAATCCTTGCAAGGCTTCTCTCATCCGCTTAGCTCTAGCTCTTGTCATTGGACCTCCCATACCATGTAACGAGTCGGTGGACTTTGACTCTTGAACTCTTGATGCTAGCTGATCCCCATCACTTTCCCTCCACAACCATTGCTTTAGTTACTCCACTCTCAGCTCCCATAACATGTATTGATGCCACTTCAAGAAAAGATCCTAACGCCGTGTGCAAACTGGCAGCCCATCACAATCGACCTTTGTCAAAGTCACTAGTAAGAGGAGTCCGTTTCTTCTTCAAATTATGTTCTGAACTGTTTGCATATGATCGAGCTCTACACATCAGAACTTTGGGATAACTTCTTCTT
>JBBMOL010004407.1:0-10287 GCA_037954665.1 Laguncularia racemosa | reverse complement strand
AAAGGAAGACCCCAATCAGGAGCCACCATGATAGGTGCTTGGGTCAACCTTTCCTTAAGCGTGTTGAATGCCTCAAGACATTCACTGGTAAAATCATAGGTCACGTCTTTCTCTAATAGTCGTGTCAATGGACGGGCTATTTTAGAGAAATCCTTAATGAACCTTCTGTAAAATCCGGCATGCCCAAGAAAGCTCCGAATGGCTCTTACCGAAGAAGGTGGTGGAAGTTTTGCAATTGTGTCCACCTTTGCGTTATCCACTTCAATTCCTCTATGAGAAATTTTGTGCTCCAGAACTATGCCCTCCTTTACCATGAAATGGCATTTCTCCTAGTTCAACACAAGATTCGTCTCCTCACATCGAGTCAAAACCCTCTTCAAATTGCTTAAACAAGCATCAAAAGAATCACCAAAGACGGAGAAATCGTCCATAAAGACCTCCATGATCCCTTCCACTAAGTCTTAAAAAATGGTCATCATATACCACTGAAACGTAGCCGGTGCATTGTATAATCCGAAAGGCATGCGCCTATAAGCGAAAGTACCATATGGACATGTAAAAGTGGTCTTTTCCTGATCCTCTGGAGCGATTGGGATTTGGAAATATCCCGACATTCCATCTAAAAAACAGTAATATAGATGTCCTGCCAATCGCTCTAGCATCTGATCCACAAAAGGGAGAGGGAAGTGATCCTTGCGAGTTGCATCATTCAGCCTTCTATAATCTATGCACACTCGCCAACCAGTTACCATCCTCATAGGTATGAGTTCGTTTTTCTCATTGGGGATCACAGTCATTCCCCCTTTCTTTGGTACAACTTGCACAGGACTGACCCAGGGACTATCAGAAATGGGATAGATTAACCCCACATCTAAAAGCTTAATCACCTCCTTCTTTACAACTTCCTTCATGTTGGGGTTCAACCTTCTTTAAGGTTATACCACCGGTTTAAAATCATCTTCTAGCAAGATTTTATGGGTACAAAATGAGGGGTTAATACCTTGAATATTCGATATCTTTTAAGCAAGAGCTTGCTTGTGCTCCCTCAAGACCCCTAGTAAATCGTCCCTTTGCGCCCTCGTCAAACTAGTAGAAATGATGACAGGGAGTTTAGAGTTAGCTTCCAGAAAAGCATACTCTAGGTACTCAGGAAGTTGCTTCAACTCAAGTTCAGGAGGCTCTTCAACAGACGGTTTTAACCTCCCTTCTTCATTGGGCCCTATTTTTTCAAATCCTCTACGACAAACTACTTCCTCACAGGCTTGCAACTGAGCTTTCACAGTTTGTATCTCCACATTCTCACTCACTTCATCATCATTCACAATTAAACTGAATTCCAATGGATCTCCACATAGCAGTTCTTGCATCACACTTATTACTGACCTGTCAATGCAATCAATAGCATAGCAAGTATCATCGGCGTTCAACGATTGTTTCAGTGCTGCTAGAATTTTCACCACCAACTCATCTGTTCCCACTCTCAAAACCAGCTTTCCATCCGCTACATCAATTACAGCTCTTACAGTAGCCAGGAAAGGTCTTCCTAAAATTAGCGAGACCTCTACATCTGCATTCACATCCAGAATTACAAAATCAATAGGAAAAATGAAATTTTCTACCTTTACCAGGACATCCTCAATGATCCCTTTAGGGAATTTGACCGAGCGATCTGCCAGTTGCAGACTCATCCTGGTGGGCTTCGGCTCTCCTAAGTTTAATTGCTTAAACAAGGAATAGGGCATCAAGTTTATGCTTGCCCCAAGGTCTGCCAAAGCTCTCTCCATAGGCAGTTCACTAATTAAGCATGGAATAGTGAAACTACTCGGATCCTTGAGCTTTTGTGGCAACTTATTTTGTAAGATAGCCGAACACTCCACTCCTATAACTGTGGTAGAAATTTCTTCCAGTCGCCTCTTATTTGACAGTAGATCCTTTAGGAACTTGGCATATCTGGGCATCTGTGAAAGAGCTTCTACAAACGGTATGTTAATTTGTAGTTACTTAAACAAATCCAAAAACTTACCGAAATGCTCTTTGTCTTGATCCTTTTTCAGCTGGCCCGGATATGGAATTGGAGGCTTATATGGCTGAACTGTTGATGCTTGGTCTTCCCCTCTACTGACTCCTTTTCCTTGACTTCCTTCTCCTTTACCTCCTCAGTAGCATGTTCCTTCTCACTACCCCCATCATGTGGCTCTTCAACTCCCTTTCTTTGTGCAACCACTAGTGCCCCAATGATGTCAGATTGTAGTTCTTTTCTGCTCCTTAAGGTCACTGCCTTTACCTACTCCCTAGGATTAGGTTTAGTGTTTCCAGGCAAAGACCTTTGAGGTCTCTCTGATAGCATCTTAGCAAATCTGACCCACCTAATTTTCTAAATTGTGTATAGAAGCCTCATGATTTCTTAGAGTAACATCTGTTGCTTGCTGACGCTGCTCTAAGACTTGAATGAACTTAGCAATCATGTCCTCTAGATTGGACTTCTTTTCTGTAACAGGTGGTGGTGGACGTCTTTGGAATCCAAGCCCGGGCACATTACCCCGAGGAAATTGTGGATTACTCCATGAAAAATTGAGGTGATTGCGCCAGCCTGGATTATATGTGTTGCTGTAAGGATTGTTCTAAGGTCGTGTGGGATTTCCAACATAGTCAACTTGCTCATTGGTCTCTTGGATCATGGAATTGGCAGCTGAATCGATTGGATAGTATTGGGATGGCTGAGACAATGCCATCCTGTTGACCTTCATAGTAAGGGCATCCACTTTTGCAGCAATAGTGGTCATCATATTAACCTCACAAACCCTTGCCACCCTTTGCCTCAACCTGCTGTTTCTCCACTGATGGTTGTTCTTGGCGATATTTTCAAACAACTCCAGAGACTCTTCAGGAGTCTTCACATTAAGTGTACCACCAGCAGTGGCATCGATGGTTTGTCGCATCGGATAATCGAGCCCGTTGTAAAAAGTTGAAACTTGCAGCCAGTTAGGCATTTGGTGGTGTGGGCACCGCCTAAGCAAATCCTTGAACCTTATCCAGGCTTCATGAAGGGGCTCGTTATCCAATTGAGTGAACGATGTGATATCGTTCCTCAATTTGGCAGTCTTAGATGGTGGAAAGTAAAAGTCTAGAAAAGACTCTGCCAGTTGGGCCCATGTAGTAATGGAGTCCCGGTTCAGTGAACTTATCCACTGCCTTGCTTTTCCCCTGATAAGTCGCAAAATACCCTTATCTAGAGTAATGAAATTGTGTTTTATTGTTGAATTTTTAGATGATTTGTTGAAGAAAAGGATGCTTAATGGAATGAATGTCAATTTTAGGATTTTCTAGAGTATTTTGGAGCTAAGGGAAGGAATTTTGTAGAGTCGGATCAAGTTTGGAAGGAATTGGATACAATACATGTAAAGAAAAGAATTTTGGAAAGTACACAAGCGAGATACACGCCCATGTACTTTGCTTGTGTATACTGAAGTGGATGTCTGGAAAGTACACGAGCAAAGCGAGATACACGCCCATGTACTTTGCTTGTGTATCTGAGTTTTGCTGCTGTGCAACGATGTTTCAAATACACGACCAATGTACACTCCCATGTACTTACTCGTGTATATTCACATAAGGATGCTTGGAAGAAAGCACGAGATACACGAACGAGATACACTACTCATGTATCCGCTCGCGTATGTATCCAACCCAGGTACATGTATAAATAGACCGTTAGTTGCCCTAGAAAAGAAGTTACGAATTTTGTACTTACTCTGACTCTCATAACAGCAGGGGAAAGAAGATTCCGTCAATTCAAAAGGAGATTGAAGACCCACGAAGAAGAAGATTCTATCTTTAAGGGCTGTGACTATGAATTTTATTTATTCTTCCAGTAATTGTATTTCATTTGTCCAATTTATGGAGGAGTAGACTCTAAATCTAGATTTTATTCGAAACTTCTCTATCATGTGATGAAGATTCGATTTTTAATGCGAAGTTGTTGACTTTCTTATGATTAATTGCATGCCCTTCAATTGTTTCTTAGATTCATAGATCCGGAATATGAATTTATGCATGATATCATATTAGTTAATTGAGAAATTGCTTTTATGATTAGATTTAATGCAATTAATGAGATTTGATTGTTCTTTTAGAGATAGGAAACAAGAGTCTTCTGTTTACATCGATTATTTTGATGCGAATTCATGTGCTTTATGCAATTCTAGGTTGCTATTAATTAAGGAGAGATCCTATTTGATAAACCTAGGATTAGATAGGTTAATATACTTGAGAAAGTAGTTAACTTGACTAGGGAATTCAACAGTATAAGAAGTCAATTACGTCAATCTTCATAAATCTAATGAATTACGTGATAGAGAAGGAGTAGAATAAGATCTAGGTTGCTTTTGTTAATTGATAAATCTTCGGAACCATTGTTGTTAGTGAGTTATTAGTTTTAAGATTAGAGTAATTAAGTTTCAACCAACATATTTAAGCGTCGGTTAGATAATAGGAACGGAGTTAGTACTAGTAGTTGGTGTATCTCTAAGGGACGACCTTGTGCTTACTCGCTATATTATGCTACGATAGGTGCACTTGCCTATTGCTTCGTAGTAAGATTAAGAATAAGAATTATAAATATTAAAACTATGATTGGCAACAATCAAGTTTTTGGCGCCGTTGCCGGGGATACGCCAATATTAGAAACACTTTTTACTTATTAATTTAACCAATATATTTCTTTCTTATCTTTTTTTCCCTTTTCTTCCTGAGAATTTGGAGCTCATAATTGATTTGTATTACGTTTACAGTGCATGACCAGAAGTCGCTCCAAGGAACTTGCTGTTTTTAATCCTGAGCCAGAGAAAATTGTTCGTCGTTATCAGAAAAAGCAACACTCGGCGGAGTCAACATCATTTGGTATTCAAGTAGAATCACCGAAGGAAGAAATGGCTGATCAATTCAATAATCATGCTCAAGAGCTGAATCAAGGAAATGTTGTTGTGGATCCCCCGAATCATCAACTGGTTGATAATAGAGATGGTCGAGTTAATGAGCCACCTAGAACCAATTCTGATTTTGCCAGGCCAAACTTGATAGGCGTCAGCTCTAGCATAGTCCGTCCTCGAGTGGAGGCAAATAATTTTGAACTTAAGCCTGCCGTGATTCAGATGGTGCAGCAATATACTCAATTTGATGGTTTACAGGATGAAGATCCAAATGCGCATATCCAACTCTTTCTAGAGATATGTGATACCTTCAAATTTAATGGAGTTAGTGATGATGCGATCCGCCTCAGGCTCTTCCCCTTCTCTTTGAAAGGCAAGGCTAAGCAGTGGCTGAATTCATTACTGAGGAACTCCATTACTACATGGCAAGGTCCGATTAAGAAGTTTATGGACAAATTCTTCCCTCCTTCAAAGACCGCTAAACTTCGAGCTGAGATTCAATCTTATCATCAGTATGACATGGAGACGTTGTATGAAACCTGGGAGAGATTCAAGGACTCAATGCGGAAATGCCCACACCATGGGATCCCAGAGTGGCTTCAAGTTCAGATATTTTATAATGGGTTGAACTATCAAACGAGACAAATAGTAGATGCCACAACTGGTGGCACCTTGAACCATAAAACTCCTGAAGAAAGTTTGACTCTTTTTGAAGACATGGCCGTGAATAATTATGAATGGTCACATGCTAGGGGCAGAGAAAAGAAGGTGGTAGGCATTCTTGAAGTGGATGTGGCAACTTCTATCATGTCTAAAGTTGAGGCTTTATCTAGAAAGATCAACGGGTTGGCTGTCTCACAACATCAGCTGGCTATTGTGCAACCCTCAGGTGGTGAGGAAGGGCAAACAGAGCAAGTGGATTATTTGGGAAACCCAATTCAGCCCCAAAACAATCCATACATCAATACTTATAACCTAGGATAGAGAAATCACCCAAACATTTCTTGGACTAACAATAGTAATATTCAAAAGGGCAATCTGAATCCTCCACCAGGTTATCAGAGGCCAATGGTCCAGAGTTCTAAACCGCCACTTGAAGATCTCACAAAATTCATCAAGGATTCAGAAGACAGACAGAAGTCCTTAGATTTGATTCTGAAAAATCAAGACTCGGCTTTAAGGAATCATGAGGCATCAATACACAATCTTGAAAACTAGGTCGGTCAGATAGCTAAGCTTCTGCCAGAGAGATCTCAAGGTTCATTACCGGGAAACACGGAAACCAACCCTAGAGAACATGTTAAAGCTATCACATTACGAAGTGGTAAAGAACTACAACCAAAGGTTCAAGAAGAAGAGAGTCGGGTGATTGAACCAGCAAAAGAACAAGTATTTCTCAAAGAAGGGGAAAAGCATTCAGAAAAATCGCCTAAAGAGAAATCATCACCTCCATTAATCCCAAAATATAAGCCCAATGTTCCTTATCCAGCACGACTCAAGAAGGACAAAACATATGAGCACTATGGTAGATTTTTAGAGATATTCAAGCAATTGCATATCAACCTTCCACTAGTTGAGGCATTATCACAAATGCCACGATATGCAAAATTTTTGAAAGAATTACTATCGAACAAAAGGAAGCTTGAAGAGTTCTCCACTGTAACTTTAGGAGGAGAATGCTCTACGGTAATTCAGAACAAACTCCCACAGAAGTTAAAAGATCCCGGGAGCTTTACCATCCCTTGCCTGATAGGGAATTTATCTGAAGAACGGGCATTAGCTGATTTGGGAGCCAGTATTAATTTGATGCCATACAAGATGTTCCAAAAATTGGGTATTGGAGAGCCGAAATCGACCAAAATGAGTCTTCAGTTAGTCGATCGATCAGTCAAATTCCCTAGAGGAGTAGTTGAAGATGTATTAGTGAAGGTGCAAGACTTCATCTTCCCGGCAGATTTCGTCATCCTTGACATGGAAGCAGATGTGGAGGTCCCTCTTATATTGGGGAGCCATTTTTGGCTATTGCTAGAGCCATAATTGATGTTGGGGATGGGAAGTTAGTGTTGAGAATGGGAAATGAAGAGGTCATAGTGAAAATGCCTGACGTCCTTAAACAAAGCCTGCACCATGATGATACATGCTATGCAATCGACTACCTCGACTTCACAGTTTCGGATTTATTGCAAGACCTGTTGATTGGTGATGCATTGGAATTGTGTTTGATGAATAGGGAGAAAGAGCAACCTGAAAATATGGCGATTAGAGCAGTTGTCAATCAGCTTAATAATAATCCTGAGTTGAGAGAAGAAAGAAGCTTTAAAGGTATGAATAGATCTACCATTCAGAGATCAAAACCTTCAATTGAGGAACCACCTGAGCTAGAATTGAAACAACTGCTAGATTACCTTCAATATGCATTTTTGGAAGAAGATTCCAAAATTCCAGTCATAATTGCATCAAATCTGGGTCGAGATCAGCAGGAAAGGTTATTGCATGTCCTGGGGCAACACAAGAAAGCAATTGCATGGAAAATTGCAGATATAAAGGGGATTAGCCCATCGTTTTATACACACAATGAGCTCATCCTGATGAGAACTGTCACTGGATGGAGAGTTTGTATAGATTACTGCAAGCTAAATGACACAACTCAAAAGTGTCATTTTCCTCTTCCATTTGTGGACCAAATGCTTGAAAGGTTAGCTGGTCAAGCATATTACTGTTTCCTCGATGCGATGTCTGGATATTTTCAGATTCCTATCGCACCCAAAGACCAAGAAAAGACGACATTCACATGCCCTTTTGGGACCTTTGCTTATCGACGCATGCCCTTCGGATTATGCAACGCTCCAGCCACCTTTCAACGATGCATGATGGCTATTTTTGAGGATATGGTAGGAGATAAGATGGAAGTATACATGGATGACTTTTCTGTTTTCGGGAATTCTTTTGATGAATGTCTACACCATCTCGAGTTAGTGTTGCAACGTTGTGAAGATACTAACTTGGTCCTAAATTGGGAGAAATGTCATTTTATGGCAAAAGAAGGTATTGTTTTGGGCCATAAAATCTCCAAGAAAGGCATAGAAGTGGATGAGGCAAAGATCGAAGCAATTTCTAAATTGCCCCCACCATCTTCAGTTAAGGCAATACGAAGTTTTCTTGGCCATGCAGGGTTCTATCGACGATTCATTAAAGATTTCTCAAAAATTCCAACTCAACACACGGCCGTGTAACCCTCTGTGAGTGTATCAAATCCAATACACGGCCGTGCCCCTGTGATACACGCCCGTGTATCTCTTCTACTGCACTTTTGGACACTTTTCTTCATGTAATCTACTCCGACTCTTGCAAATGCTGATCATTCTTCCTTGATAGGTCCTTTTAATTCCTGAAATTGAAGTAGCTTTCCTTTAAGTACCAAAGTCTTTTAAAACATAATTAACTTACTTCAAAAGCAACTCAAACCCATACAAAATATAAGTGTTAATTTATCCTTATCATGTAACATAAATAATGATCCATTATCCACTAAGGTCTTCCCTATCTTAACCCATTCCATTGATATTGTTACCTCCTTTTCTAACTCATCTATATGTCACTAACCCTCATGGCCCTCTAATGGTTGGTTGAACAACTCATAGCCTTCTAAAACTTCTGAAGGTGGACACAACTGTCTCTGAACAGCCTAGCCCTCTGGTGGTTTGCTCATCTAACTCTAGCCTTCAAGATCATTTAAAGGTTAGCACATCTGTGTCTGACAAATTTTGTGCTTTATAGGTTAGCTCGTGTAACTAGAAACCTTAGAAACCTCTAAACGTTGGTACATCTACTTCTGCATAGTTTGTTCCTCTAAAGGTTTGATCATGTGGTTATGATCCTCAGGAATCTTTGATGGTTAACTTATTTGTCTTTGCTTCTTTTGGACCTCTAATGGCGACATAGGGTTTAATACTATACGTTTACCATCCTATTGGAACATATAAGTATTTCTATATTCGTCATGTAATACCATCCTATCATACAACCATATCCTGCTAAGCAATATATGAGATACACACATGAGTAGAATATCACATTCAATTTCATCACAATATTTATCCCCTATACTGAAAGGTATCCTAGCCCTTTAGATTACATAAAGACCCTCCTGATCATTTGACCAATATAATGTATAAGGTTTGGGATGGGGGGTAGTTTCAAGTTTCAACTTTGATACTAATGATGCAGCTACAACATTAGTACAACTATCACCATCAACAATAATTACGCACAAGTTTCCTCGTATCCTATAAGAATTATGGAACAAATTTTCTCTTTATCCATCATCAATGGTTGGAGAGGAAGTCAATACTTGATGTACTAAAGTAGTAGAAGTACACACATCATTTTACAAGGTTATTAACTAACTTAAACAAGTTAACAACACAATTCACTACAAGCACCACAAAAACACGCCCTTACACACTTACGATGCTCACACACACAACCAATACAAGAAATGATTATTGTCACTTCAAGTAAAGTTAAATAAATGAAGTACACACAATCACTTCCAAGCAGTTAAGAATTAAATTCAACCACAAGTGTTTAATTAATGGGTTCAATTACTTTCACACCTTAATTACTTGTTTGAATCAAATTCTACTACTTAACTTTCCTTTTCTTGCCTTGGTTTCACACTAATTAAACTCACAATATGCAACACCTTAACATAAGCACAAATGCACAACTTCTCACCACCACATAACTTCCCTTGCTCATGGTTCCACCACCACTCATGCCACTAACAACACTTCTCTAAACAAAAAACACAAAACCATGCTAAATACACACACACCTTTTACTAACTTTACAAAATACAACACCACACAACAATCAAAATCACCTTAAAAGAAAAACACCAAATCCCCTTTAAGCTTCACACACTCCCACGATTTACTTATATAGAAACACCATAACAATTCTAATTACGACAACAAGTGGTAGTAATAATAAACACTTCTCTAAATATGAAATCAATGATTCTAACTAAGCAAAGTGTGTTTAAGTGATTAATGCACAATAACTTCCACACTTAATGTTTGCTTTTGAAATTAAAATTTCTCACTATTACTCCCTTTTTAATCACGGTATAAACATAATCATCCACTTCATGTACAACACCTTCTTTACGCAACTCTATAATACACTTATACCGCCACTCATACTACACACACACAGAGTGCACTACTTTAAACAACAACAATAATACTTCAAATGTATCACTTCCTTGCCTTAACACACACAACACTTCATGTTGGAACTCCCTTATATCGAAACATCACAAACAAAGGCAGCAAGCAACAATTCAAATAACTCC
>JBBMOL010004406.1:0-10289 GCA_037954665.1 Laguncularia racemosa | reverse complement strand
AGTTTTAATTTAAAGAATTTGATCATAAAGCAATGTTTCTTTCTTTTTTCTAGATAAATGGTTATGGTTATTAACAAGCTCTAACAACCTATCTCTCCTTACTTCCTCGATAACCTCAGACAAACGCTTTGAATTATTTCTCTTATTGATTAAACAACCCTAGACAAGAGCTTAGGATTTAATCTATCAATAGCATTAAAATCTAGAGAGGACCACCAATTCATGCCAGTAGATTATAAGATAAACCTATTTAAACATGATCACACACCTCCATAACATGAATTCGATCATCTCTTTTATAACCAAACATGTTATTGCGTCCTAAGACTAGAACAATCAAACAATTACGGATTTGACGTGCTAGTTGACAATATATTAACTTGCTAATTGAGTAGAAGAGCTCTATTCATACCAATCAACAAAGATAATAATGACAAAACGATCAGAAGATATATGAATACCCGAAAGCAAAGAATAGAATAAATACAAGTCAATTAGACCTCACAATTCGTGGAGAATTAAACATCTGTGACCTTTGGCTAGAAAAGTAGCTTAGCTACTATATGTTCATCAACAAAACGAAAAATAAAAATAAAAACATAATGAACCCGGTTGCCTGCTCTGCCTCCTCGTTTCCTTCTTGTCTCCAAGGTGATTCCAGATTCCCTAAGATTAAAAGTTGTCCTACCCTCTAGGGTTGGTTCTATTTATATTGTTAGGGGGATAGCATGTGATCTTTTGCTAGCAAGATACGAAAATATCTTTCCTTTTCCAAGTAGATTTCGAGAAGTGAAGATTCGTCTGCCTGGCACGCCCCACCACACGGCCGTGGGTCAAGCCGTGCCATCCTCTGTGCATATTCTTCAAGTCTTCATCCGCGCCCAGTGTGTACCACGGTTACACACACGGCCAGATTTCAAAGCCGTGCCTTCATCTGTGCATAATCTATAAGTCTTCATCCGTATCCAGTGTGTACCACGGTTAGACCCACGGCTAGATTTCAAGCCGTGCCTTCATCTGGTTGATGTTCCACACTTTCTTCTCCTTGGCACGTCTAGCTTCCACCACGGCTCCATAGCACGGTTGCTCCCACGGCTTCCACCACGGCCATGCCCTAAGCGTGTCTCTCTCTGTTCAAAGTCCACATTTCCGCTTCTTGTCAGTGAGGGGCACGGTTTGCACCTTGGCCGTGCCTCAAACCGTGCTAGTTCCTAGTTAACTACACGACCGTGTACTTCAACGTGTATCTTCCTGTTGATTCAAAACCAAGTACACGGCCGTTTGTACTTCAATTACACGCCATGTACTTCCCTCCGGCGGTTTGTAAATCCTTATCTTTGAACCAAGTTGTAGATGGCTTCTTAATTTACTTGAATTGGTGTCCTTGACTACATTTAACCTGATTTATCACGATGATAGAATTAAAGTACCATTTCCTTATGATTTCTATAAAATCAATAATAATTTAACACAATTTATACTATAAAGATTGAGTATAAAATAGCTCTATCAAATTCCCCACACTTAAACTCTTGCTTGTCCTCAAGCAATTGCATCAAATCAATTGAGAAATCTGTCATAGATTATACAAACTTTCTTTTCATCATTCCAAGCATCTATTCATTTGTAATTCATGACTTGTAATTTAATGTCTACTACTTCAACCAAACTGGTTTCCTGTGATAAAAAATTTACTATGGAAAAAATTCAATAGCTAATTTTAAAAAAAACCCCAAAACTTTAATCCTCATGTTTAGCAAAAGAATTTTTTTTCCCAAAAAAGTAAATACTTAACCCAAATAAGGAAAAACACCCAATTAAACTTCTTTGGGGATATTATCAAACATAAAATTTCCTTCCCAGTACAAAGAAAAAAGGCATTTTGGTATAACCCTTTTGCTAGATTTTCCCCTTTTATACACCCTTTGTTTTATTCAATAAATGTTCACTTTTCATTTTTCTTTTGATTTTTTTTCAAGCATCTTTTTTTGCCCGGGTTTTTTCCCCGCTTCTTTTCATGAACTTTTGTCTTTTTCGCCCTTATCGTTATACCCCTTTTTGGATAACCCACATTTAAGGCTTGAGTCAAAATTTCAAAAGGTTTTGGTACCAGTAAATTGGGATCTCGAAGCTGATCAAATTACCCAACTCGCGGGCGATGAAGCCCGGGGCGAGCGGGTTTGGGGAAACGAATTTGAATTATCTTAAGACCCGGGGTGGCCTGGGTGGGGATTCATCGGCAATTGCTGGATTGGGGCATTCAGGGTTTAAAAAATGTCCACAGGTTTCCCCAAACCCTTTTCCACTCTACCAGAGTTAACCGTGCCTTTCGATGGACTCCTTGGGCCCTTTTTACTCCCAGGGGCATCACGATGATGCGATTCTGGGAGGGTCCCCTGACTAAGTCTCCCTGAAGTGATGGCCCTTCTCGATTTGGCACCCGGGTTCGATACTTCTACCCCAAAGGCTAAATGATGGGCTAGCCCACTAGATGTGAGAAAATAAGGTCTTTTTTCCAGGTGTTAAAACCCCAAAGATTTAAATTTTTCCCAAATCCTTTTCAAAAATTTGGGGGTTTGTTACCCCCGAAAACCCTTAAAAACTCTTTAGCGTGGGTATTTCTCCTTTAAAGCCCCAGTGTGTTTCTTTGAAGACTTCCTAAATCCATTACCCAAGGGGCAACCTAATGTTGAATTTGTATTGGGGGTTGTTAAATGCCGGGGGAGCATTTCCCCGGGGGATTTACTTAGTTGAAGTCTAAGTGTGCATACCAGGCGAGGGCAAGTCTTGTGGACTATCTTGGAAGGCTTTGATCATGAGCTGGTCATATTGGGCTATTTGCTCTCTTCTATACATACAGTTGTATGCATCTTGGGGGCAACCCGGGGGGGGGCCAATTTCCCCTTTTTTTTTCAAATTAAAGGGGTCTTGAACTTCTCCGAGTAAAACTTTTCCCCCTTATATTTCTGGTAGGCTTTGTGATTCCTGCCTGCTTTTAAAAAACCCTCATGTCCCTCATCGTTTTCATCTTATTAAACTATTTTTTGAAAAAGTTTTCTTTCCATCTCCTTTTTTGCGTGTCCTCCATCTCCCCCTTTATGTCATTCGAGGGTTTGGGCCGAAAGGGTTTACTCTCGGTTCATACTCGAATGCCAGGTTTTAGGTGGGGGGAAAAAATTTTTCTTCATTTTTCTGGAGGTTGACCCTTTTACTGCTTTTCCCCTTTTTTTGCCCCTGAGTGTTCTTCCTGAGTTGGTTGGGTGGTTTTTGAAGGAGACCAATACTTTTCAGGGCGGGGAGGTAGACTTGGGCAGCCAATTGCTGGACTGTTTGTTCCAGGGATTTGAATTTTAAGATCCGAGGGGGTTTCAGCACTGGTGGTTTTTGCGGGTTTTCGCTGTTTTTTGCCCCCTGTTTGCCATTTTGGTCTTTGAGCGGGTGTGGATTGGGCTTCTTGGAGGGTTTGGTTGTTTGGGAGTTTCTTTGATACCTGGGCAAGCATTTTTTTTTAGTTTTTAAAGCCCTGTATGTAAAAAAATGATGCATGTATCACACAGATGCTAGAAATAAAGGGGGCCGACAATTGATTAATGATATAATACTGAAAATTTTTTTTTTATTAATATTGAAAACTTGGAAATTCGATACCTGAAACAATTGGAAAAAAAATAAAAGTTTTCAGTGTTAATCTTTTCTTCGTCCTCTTCTTTTCTGTTTGGGTTTAAGGGATTGGTTTTTCGCTAAAGATAGCTTCCAAAATCTTTAACTTTAGCTATTTCCTAGTCCTCTTTTTTCTGTGGCAGGCATGGTTTTTTTTGCTTTATGATAGCTTCCACCTCTTTAACTTTAGCTTGGGTCTTCTCTAGCTGAGCTTCCAAGGCCTTGTTCCTTTTATCAGACTCTTTAAATCTGCCCTTCCAGATATCCTTTTTGTAGTTTGCAGCTTCAAAATATACCTCCATCCGAGCCTTGACTTGTTCCAAATAGGTTTTCAGCTCTGGGTTTACCTTGTCTGGCTCAGGTTGGGTGATATCTAGGACTCAGTATGCCCATTCTCCTATTTGATATAGCTGGTGGATCATGAAATCCTAGTGGCTCGATGCTTACCCACTTCGCCATCTAGGTCTCCGAGGTCTACATTGGGGCTCTCAATTTGGGCTTCCTATAGGGCTTTGAACTCTGCCAGCTTAGCAAACTTCTCAGCTCCAACAGACTTGGGTCTTGGTATTCGAACGTGATTGCTTCTAGTGATGGTTGATAAACTATGTCTTGGATGGTACCGAACTAGCGGAACCACCGAGTTTGGATGATAACCTATACATTCACTGATACCGATTAAAGGAATGACTTGAAGATTTCTATAGGTTAGGATGACTTTGTTACAGCAACTCCGTCTAGTTGTCTACAGGATGTCATTGGCACTGAAACTCTTGAGCACTTTCACCCAACTGTGGCTAGTAAGGTCGTCGAGTAGCTTTATCTTTTCTATGCAGGAGTCCACAAGGTCCACTTGTTGGGCTAAAGATTTCCGAACCAGGTTCAACCCAAAACATTTGAGGTGGCTCACAAACCAGATCAGGATGAGATTGATGTTTGAGCGGAGGATCCCGTAGCCCCTCTCTTGATAAAGTTCAGTTCGGATCTGTTCAGCTAGTAGAGCCAGGATATAAGATTTTCCTTCCAAGAATTGAGCCACCAGTTCTACGACTCGGTAGTGGGTGTAAAAGATCCCGGTAGGGAAAAGTATGGTGGCGAAAGGCTGTCAGGATGAAAGCATTCACCCTTCTCTATTTGTAGCTCTTAGGGTCCTCGCATAACATGTCTTTTATATTCCCATCATCTTCTCGAGCTATGAACCAGGCTTCTAACTCATCCATCTGTATGCAATATCCATTGCAGTTTGCTAAGGCTTTGTTGATTACTGTCTTGCGAATAGCCAGAAGTTTATTGAAAATACGGCTGGCTAGCCTCAAGATTTGACATATACACCTTGCTGGTTAGTGATGGGGCCTGTAGAAATTGGGTGTATTCTTCTAGAGTGGGAGTGATCTCATGTGGCCCAATGAGAAAGCTGCGAGCTCTACTTCCATAGATGGAGGATAGCCCGTATCAGAGGTAGTTCATTTCTATCTTCATTAGTGAAAGGATGGGTCCTATCTTTTATTGGATGAATGCTACTCTTCGGGGTTGTACAGAGTAAACCAATGGTCCAGTACCAACTTTAGATCCAGAGGTTTGCAAACCAGATCTCTTTGCGGAGGAGGCGGTCGACTGTAGAACTAGCCATCTGTTACAATAGAAATCTCCAATTACAAAAACTTTTTACAAAGTACAAATGATGTTATTACAGGTAAATATATATGAACTTCAGGAACGGAACAAAAAACATTACATCATTAATCAATTACCAGCCCATGACTTCATGTATGTAGATAGGTGGGTTCTAACAGGTCAAGCTCTATGGCCTCCCGCATTCTTGAAGAAATGGATCTTAGGCCATATCGAAGCATTGGGTGGGGTGGCCTAATCAATCCCAAACGATGATCATATCACTTCGCCCGAAACCTACACAATGGCCCCTTGTCTTAAGGTCCTAAGACGGACCTGGGTTTGACGTATCTAATCACACGATCACATGCATGCAGACTCATCGGTAGGGGAAAAAAATACATAAACCTTAAATCCCTGAAAAGTTAGCATAAGTAGTATAACAATCAAGGGACACTTTGGAAATGGTGATTTCAGAAGATTCAGGTCGCTAGCCTACTAGAGATCACCCCAGTAGAGTCGCATCCTTTCGAGTCTAATTTTTTATTTTTCATTTTCATTCTAATCCGATTATACTAGACCCTATGCTCATCTAATATAAATCTTGACTTGAATTAGGAATTTTGTCTTATTTTAGAGTCGCCACCCAACTGAAGTTGGGAAAAGATTATTAAATTAAGACTAATTAAGCAGGTTTAATCCTAATTTAGATAACTAGTCATCGAGATCTCCTCTTTTCACTTTTATGAAAGAGGAAAAGGAAAACCAGAGTTTCTGGATTCGGGAGCTTACCTATTAAAACCTTAATGTTACCACCTTATTCTTTTGAAATCTAAACCCTATCCTAATGTCTTTTATTGTTATTTTTTTTATTTTTGTTATTTTTTTGTTGTATTTTTGCTTATTGATTAAAAGCAACTTATGGAAATGATTTTTTTTATTCTTTTTAGAGTTGCCCCGTAAAGGTGCCTACGTACATGCTATTCAGGATCAAAAAGCCGTATTAGTTCGCCTTTTTTGTAAAAAAGCTTTAGTAGGTTTATTAACTTTAATTATGAAAACACTTCAAATTTATGTTTTTTTACATTTTTAAGACTTTTGGAAAAAATCTAAACCTAAAGAAATTAATTTAAGGAAAGAAAAAACAAATTTGGATTTATTTAAGAAAATGATTTTTTCTAAGTGATAAAAATTACTTTTTATATCCCTATTTTAACCTACCTTAATTTTTATTTTTTTTATTTTTTAAACATTTTTATTTTATAATTTTTTTATTATTTTTCCTACTCTAAACTAAACAAAAAAAATCTAAATTCTATCATTTTTCCTAATATTATTTTTTCTATTTTTTCTCCTTTTCATTTTTGAATTGTAAATGAATAAAAATAAAAAAAAACGAAAAATCCAACTTACCTAGATCCAGGTACGGTGTGCGGGTTGGGTCGAACCAGGTTGGGTCGATTCGGATCGGGTTGGGTCGGCAGTGGCTAGAAGTCCTCATCAGCGACAGTTTGGCGACTTTTGAGGACGTTTAAAGGTGGCTTACGAGCTTTTAGGAAGTGGAGAACTTAACCGTAGTGGTGGATTTCTCCAAGAACACCTCTGGTGGTGTTTCGAGGTGGTGGTTAACGGTCGTGGGTCGCTTTGAACTCTGGTGACTCCGATCTCTCTCTTATTTTCTCTCCTTTCTTTCGAGTTGGATAAGCTCGATTTCCTCTGATTAGGGCAAATCGGATTTCGGTTGAAAAACCCATCTCCGATTTGTTTCGATTCGTGTAAATCTTGGCTTTTGTTATGATTTTATGTTAATTGGATGATGTTTTATCTCATTTTGATTAAAGATTTGGTGGATTTGTGCAAAAAATCAAATCAAAACGGCCAAATTCCATTTCTCTCGTTGCCGGCAACGATTTTGGATGAAGGGAGGAGATGATCACGCGCCCGGCACGTGCATTTGTGTCGTCCAATCATCAGCTGACACGTGTCTTAGGAAAAAATAAAAACGGGCAAAATGCGGAAATGCACTTCCCGTGTTTCGAACCCATGACAAGCCATCCCCCCACGCACAATAAGGCCATGGTTCGGACCAATTGGGTTAGTCCACTTCTCAGTTTTTTTTTTATTTTTATTTATTTATGCAAATTGCATATATGCAATGCAATTTTTTTTATTTTTGTATCATTTTGAAATTCAAAAAACTTGTAAAAATTATTTAACTCCTTTTCTTATTATTCATATCATTATTTTTCAAAAAATGATATATTTTCCCTATTTATTTTATTTTTTGAATATTTTTTCTATTTTTGCTAAATTAGAAGAAAAATTGTAAAAAATGAAAAAATTGAAAATTGACTATTATTAATTATTAGGGTCTAAAATGGGGTGTTTACAATCATTTTACTAAATGACATTTTGTCTTTGGTTATGTTTTAATATAATTGGATTAGATGCCATTTATTACAATTTCTTAAACCATGTCATTACTTAATTACTTTACATGGCCGCCGCATCATCTTCCATACAAATACATTCAATTAGGCTAAGTTTGGTTAGCTAGATGTCTTTCCCATTAATAATATATATGTTTGATTATGTTGATAAAAGATTGATCATATATTTACCAATGACTCTGTTTAAATACATCTTGCTATACTTAACTTAGTGAGTAGGAAGAATTTTTAGCTTTATTTATTAATTTAATAAGGTATTTTATATTTGGGATGTTGATGTGCCTTGAATCCAATTGCAAGAACACAAAGCCAATTGAAGAATCTACCAAACCAAGTTCATAAAATGGCATGATGCCAATTACCATGTGAACCCTAATTGCGTGAATCAAATTGCTCTAATACCAAATTATGATAAGGATCACTTGCAATTGTAAGATATATAAAGGATAACACAAAGATGAACTAAATTCCAATCAAATAGGTGTGAACCAAATCTAAAAAAATTTGGGAAACCCTTTAAAAGCGTGAGCAAGAACAAATAAATCAACCAATTACAACTATATATGACATATTAGAAATAATTGGAAGCAACTTAAGAAATATTGAAAAACTCACAATAATTCTTAAGCCCACTCGCCACAATTTCAACAAGGAAATTGATAAGAGAAAAGTTTGCGTGAAGAAGTGCTCTCTACGGCAAAGAAATGGCAGATTTCTAATTCAACAAAAATCCCCTCTAAAACCTACTTAGCAAGTATTTATACTTGCTTTAATTAGGATAGAAAACAACAAAACCAAATTACAAATAAAACCAACAAGTGACTGGTTCTTAAGCAACAAAAGACAATTACAAATAAACCCTCAAAATGGCCGATTCTTCACTTCTATGGAACACTTGTAGATTAGTTGATGTAAATCATGAAAGACCATAATTGATCCTTAGTGAATTTTATTCGTCATCCTGTAAAACTAATAAATTTACCTGCTACAATGCAAAAACAAATTATTATTAGATAAATAAGACAACATGTGGATATTTGGGCTCATGTATCCAGTTTGGTTTCCCCATTGCTAGAACCATAGGTTTGATTCCCATCATCTCCTCGGCCTCTAAAAAGATTTGCTCTCAAATCTAAGGGGTCTTCTCTGGACTAACACCCACTGTTTGTGTTTACTTGTTGGCTTGAGGTCTTAAGAAGCCATTGGTTTTACTAATTTGTTCCTGAAATGAGCGAACTTCAGATGAAGACATAGGAGTCAAGATAATCTATGTACCATCTTTCTGAAATATGTAAGTGTTTCTAAACCTGTCGTAGCACCTTCCTGTCAAACAACCAAGGTTTACCTAGTAGTATATGAAAGGCGCACATAGGAAGCACATCATAGATAATCTCATCATTGTATCTATCTCCTATACTGAATAACACATTTGCCCTCTGTGTAACATGTAAACTACCTCGGTCATCCAACTAATGCAATTTATAAGGGTGTGGATGTGGACTAGTAGCTAGTTGTAAGTTATTTACTAATGCAGCAGATACGACATTAGTGCAACTACTACCATCGATGAAAAGAACACACAAGTTATCTTGAATATAAACAAGGTGTGTGGAAAAAGGTTCTCCCGCTGTATGTCCTTGACATCTGAAGCATGGTCATAACCCTGCGTAACACATTAATAGGTACGTATTTTATCATCCCTCTTGTCGAGTCTAATTTTTTACATTCCCATTCCTAATCCGATCTAGACTAGACCCTATGCTCATCTAATGTAGATCCTCGACTTGAGTTAGGAATTTCGTTTGATTTTTGGAGTCGCCACCCAACTGTTGTTGGGAAATATTGAATTTAAGACTAAAGGAGCGGATTAGTCTTAATTTGGACCACTAGTTCGTCGTTATTTCTCCTTCTCGTTTTTGAAAAGAGGAAAGGGAAAACCAGAGTTTCTAAGTCCGGAGGCTAACCTATTAAAACCTTACGGTTACCACCTAATCTCCTAAAATTGTTCCTATTTAGAAATGTATTTCATTGTGTTTCTGTTATGTTTTTTAATTATTTTAAGAAAATGATTTTTCATTCATTTTTATGGGTTGACCGAATGGGTGCCTACATACCTGCTACTCAGGATCAAACAAGCCATAGTTCCCTTTTCTGAAAACTTTAAGTGTGTTTGTGATTTTAATTTTGAAATCTCTTTCGATTTATGTTTTTAACATTTTTGGGATTTTTTTCTAAAAAAATCTAAGCCTAAACTTTAATCTGATTTTTGAAAATGATTTTTTAGGGAAAACATCAAATTTTGTGTTTATTTTAGGAAAATGGTTTTTTTCTAAGTGCCAAAACTCATTTTTTTTTAATTTTTATTAATTTTTATGAATCTTCTATGATTTTTATGATTTTTCTAAGTTTTTGTGATTTTTGTGCTAAAACTTTTATCTAAGTTATTATCTATCCTATCTTGAAATCTAAAATTTTATTATTATTTCCTAATATTTTATTACTTTTCTACATTATTATTATTATTATTCCCTTTTTTTATTATTTTTTATTATTTTATTTATTTTTTTACAT
>JBBMOL010004405.1:0-10301 GCA_037954665.1 Laguncularia racemosa | reverse complement strand
GGCCATCCGATAAAATGTCAGGCCCAAATTTTAATCACTCTATGTTTTGTAACATAATTTTCCAAAGTCGTTCTAAAAAAAAATAGCTCAATTACCACTAAAACAAATTTTGTCGTAAAAATATTGCCACTACAAACATTCAACAACAAATACTTTGCGGCAGTTGTCCCCCGCAAATATTGTCTTACAAAAAAGCGCTACAAATATTTTCGCTACAAATGGTGCCACATTGTTACTGGACCCGGTAAAAAGTCACGGCCACAATTTTAATCACTCTAGTTTGTCAATAAATGCCCATGTCGTTACTCAAACAAAGTGGTTGAAATTACCACTACAAAAAAATGTTGCCCCAAAAAAACAAAAACATTTAAACCATAAATATCTTTTGCGGCAGTTTCACCGCAAAATTGTCGTCACAAACATAGTGACAAAATCACGCAAAAAAATGTGTAAAACGTTGTTGCTGCCATCGCGATAAAAATGTCAGGGTAAAATTTTTAATCATCTAGTATTGTCACTAAAAATTGCCCATGCGTTATCAAAACAAAGTAGCTGCATTACCACACAACAATGTTTCGTCGAAAATTAGCCCTAAAACATTCTACCACAAATTCATTGCGGCGTTGTCCCCGCAAATTTGTCGTTAAAAAATAGCTGTAAAAATATTTTCGCTACAAATGTTGAAAATTGTTCTGCATCGCGATAAAATGTCCGGCCACAATTTTAATCACTCTATGTATTTCATAAAAATTTTCCCAAAATTCGTTACTAAAAAAAATTGGAAATTTTCCACTACAACAAATTTCCCCAAAAACTACAAACATTCAAACCCACAATATCATTCGGCTTTGTAAAACGCAAATATTGTCGTAAAACATAGCTGCTACAAATTCATCGAACAAATGTTGTAAACGTTGTTCGCATCGCGATAAAAATGCTGGCTAAATTTTAATCACTCTATGTATTGTCACTAAAATGCCCCTGTCTTTACTCAAACAAAGTAGCTGCAATTACACACAAAAAATGTTGTCGTGAAAATATACCCAAAACTTTCTAACCAAAAATATCATTGCGGCAGTTGCACCGCAAATTTGTCTTTTAAAAAACATAGCGTAAAATATCTTCGCAACAAAGTTTGTAAAAGTTGTTGCTGCCATCGCGAGAAAATGTCAGGGCAAATTTTATCACTCTATGTATTGTACTATAAATTTCCAAAAGTCGTTACTAAAAAAAAATGCTCAATCCCACTACAACAAATGTTGTCGAAATATTGCCCCACAAACTTCAACCACAAAACTTGGGGAAGTTGTAAACCAAATTTGTCTTTAAAAAAACATAGCTGCTACAAATATCTCGCTACAAATGTTGCAACGTTTTTCTCCCATCGCGATAAAATGTCGGCCCAAAATTTTAACCCTCAATGTATTGCACAAAAATGCCATGCGTTACTCAAAAAAAAGTAGTGAAATTACCAACAAAAAGTTGTGTAAAAAATATTCACTCAAACATTCTAACCATAAATATCTTTGGGCGTTGTCACCGCAAATATTGTCTTTACAAACATAGCTGCTACAAATATTTTCGCACAATGGTGAAACTTGTTCTGCATCGCGATAAAAATGCCCACGGCCACAATTTTTAATCACTCTATTTTTGTACTATAAATTCCAGTCTTTTCTCAAAAAATGGTCAATTACCATTACAAAAAAGTTGCTTTGAAAATATTCATACAACATTCTAACCAAAAAATATATGGGGCAGTTTCACCGCAAATATTGGAAAAACATAGCTGTACAAATATCTCGCACAAAATGTTGCAACGTTGTTGCTGCCATCGGATAAAAATTCACGGCCACTTTTTTTAATCACTCTATGTTTTGTCATTTAAAAAATTTCCAAGTCTTTTAATAAAAAAGTTGCTGCAATTACCACTAAAAACAAATGTTGTCGCAGCAGAAATTGTCACCACAAACATTCCAACCCAAAAAAATATCATTGGGGCGTTGTAAACGCAAATATTGTCGTTACAAACATAGCTGCTAAAAATTCATCGCTAAAAATTGTTGTCACGTTGTTGCGCCATCCATAAAAAATGTCATGGCAAAAATTTTAATCCTCAATGTATTGTCACTATAAATGTCCTGTCGTTTACTCAAACAAAGTAGTGCATTCCCAATTAAAAAAAATGTTGTGTCAAAAATATTGCACTACAACATTCAACCCACAAATTCTTGCGGCTTTTGTCCCCGCAAATTGTCGTTACAAACATAGCTGCTACAAATATTTTCGAAAAAATTTTTCAACTTGTTTGCTCGCGATAAATGTCACGGCCAAAAATTTTAATCACCTATTTTGTCACTATAAATTCCAAAGTCGTTACTAAAAAAAGTGTGAAATTTTCCACTACAACAAATGTTGTCGCAAAATTTTTTTCACACAAACATTCCCAAAAATTTTTTGGGGCAGTTGTAAACGCAAATATTGTCTTTACAAACAAAGCTGCTAAAAAATATCATGCAAAAATGTGTCAATTTTGTGCCATCCGTAAAAATGCCCAGGCACAATTTTAACACTCAATGTATTGTACAAAAATTCCTGTCGTTACTAAAAAAATAGCTAAATTTTCCCACACAACAAATGTTGTCTCGAAAAATATTCCCACTACAAACATTAAAACCACAATATCTTTCGGCAGTTTTTTCCCGCAAAAATTGTCCGTTTACAAACAAGCGTACAAATTTTTTCGACAAAGGGCCCCCAACTTGTTCTCCCATCGGGGAAAAAATGTCACGGCCAAAATTTTAATCACTCTATGTATTGTCCTATAAATTTTCCAATCGTTACTCAAAAAAGTTTGCAATTCCACTACAACAAATGTTGTCGTTGCAAATTTTCAACAAACTTCTAACCAAAAAATTCATTCGGGTTGTCACCGAAAATTTGTCGTACAAACATAGTGCTACAAATATCTCGCAACAAATTGTTGTAACGTTGTTGCGATCCTTTAAAATTCAGGCCAAATTTTAAATCCTTTTGGGGTTTGTAAAAAATTTTGTTTTGTTTCCCCTCAAAAATGTTGTGTGAAAATTCCCACTACAAAATTAACCCCAAAATATATTTCGGCAGTTGTCACCGCAATATTGTCTAAAAACATAGCGTACAAATATTTTCGCACAAATGTTGTAAACTTGTTGCTCCCCACGCGTGAAAATGTCAGGGCCCACAATTTAATCACTCTAGTATTGTCCCAAAAATTTCCAATCTTACAAAAAAAAATTTGCACAATTACCACTACAACAAAGTTGTCTTTCAAAATTTTGCCACTAAAAATTTTCTAACCAAAATTCATTAGGGCAGTTGTCACCGAAAATTTGTCGTTAAAAACATGTGCTACAATATCTTCGTACAAATGTTGTCAACGTTGTTACGCAAACGCGAAAAAAAATGTCCCGGCCACAATTTTAATCACTCTATGTATTGTCACTTAAAGCCCATGTCGTTATAAAAAAGTAGCTGCAATTACCAACAAAAAAAATGTTGTCGTTGCAAAATTATACTACAAATTTTTTAAACCATAAATCATTGCGGCAGTTGTCCCGAAATTGTCTCACAAACTTGTGCTAAAAAATTATCGCAACAAAATGTTGAAACTGTTGCTGCCATCGCGATGAAAATGTCCGGCCCACAATTTTTAATCACTCTAGTATAAATATAAATTCCAAGTCTTTACAAAAAAAAATAGCTCAATTACCACTACAAAAAATGTTTCGTCGAAAATATTGCCATACAAACATTCTAACCACAATATCATTACGGCATTTGTCACGCAAATTATTGTCTTACAAACAAAGGCACAATATCTTCGAACAAATGTTTAAACGTTTTTTGTGCCATCGCGTGAAAAGTCCGGCCACAATTTTAATCACTTATGTATTGTCACTAAAAATTTTCCCAAGTCGTTATAAAAAGTTGCTGAAATTACCAACAAAAAAAAATGTTTGCAGCGTTTTGTCACCACAAACTTTCCCAAACCACAAATACATTGCGGAGTTGCAACGCAAATATTGTCGTTACAAACAAGTGCTACAAATATCTCGCTAAATTTTTCAACGTTGTTGCGGGCCATCGCGATAAAAAGTCATGGTCAATTTAATCACCAAGTATTGTCACTTTTAAAATGTCCATGTGTTACCAAACAAAGTAGTGAATACCACTAAACAAATGTTGTCGTCAAAAATTTTGCCACTACAAACTTCTACCAAAAATAATTGCGGCAGTTGTCCCCGCAAATATTGTGTTACAAAATGTGCTACAATTTTTTCGCTACAAATGGTCCCAACATTTTTTAATCGTCGCATAAAAATGTCACGGCCACAATTTTAAAACTTTGTATTGTCACAAAAATTTCCCATGTGTTATAAAACAAAGTGGTTGCAATTCCCACTACAAAAAATGTTGTCGTTGCAATATTTCACTACAAACATTCTAACCATAAATATCATTGCGGCATTTGACCGCAAAATTGCTCACAAACATAGTGCTAAAAATATATGCAAAAATGTTTCAAGTTTTTGCTGCCCCGATGAAAATGTCACCCAAAATTTTTTAATACTCTATGTATTTAAAAAAAAATTTTCCAGTCGTTACTAAAAAAATAGCTACAATTACCACACAAAATGTTGTCGTCGGAATATTGCCTAAAAACATCAACCACAAATATCATTACGGCAGTTGTCCCCGCAAATTTTTCGTTCAAACATAGCTGCACAAATATCTTCGCTAAAAATTTTGTAACGTTGTTTGCAATCGCGATGAAAATGTCAAGGCCCAAAATTTAAAAATCACTCTATGTATTTCACTAAAAATTTTCCCAAACTGTTACTCAAAAAAAAGTTGCAGAATTTACCATACAACAAATGTTGTCGTTGCAAAAATTCCCACTACAAAATTCTAACCAAAATATCATTACGGCAGTTGTCACCCCAAATATTGCTTTTAAAAAACATAGTGTACAAATATTTTCGCTACAAATGTTGTCAACTTGTTACTGCGATCCGTAAAAATGTCCCCCAAATTTTAATCATCTATGTATTGCACTATAAATGCCAGTCGTTACTCAAACAAAGTAGCGCAATTTACCACACAACAAATTTGTCGTTGAAAAATTTTTCACTACAAACTTTTAAACCCAAAAATCATTTGCGGCAGTTGTAAACCCAAATTTTTGTCGTACAAACATAGCGTACAAATATCATCGCAAAAATTTTTGTCACGTTTTTGCTGCCATCGCGATGAAAATGTCACGGCCACATTTTAAATCACTCAAGTTTAAAACAAAAAAATTTTTCCAGTCGCAAAAAAAATACCCAAAATTTTCCACTACAAAAAATGTTGTCGTCGAAATATTGCCACTAAAAACTTCTAACCACAAATACATTTAGGGCAGTTGTCACCGCAAATATTGTCTTTAAACATAGCTCTACAAATATTTCCAACAAATTTGTCAAGTTGTTGCTCCACGCGATGAAAATGTCACGGCCACTTTTTTAATCACTCTATGTATTGTCACTATAAATTTCCAAGTCGTTACTCAAAAAAAGTTGCTGCAATTACCACTACAACAAATGTTGCCCGCAGCAGATATTGTCACCAAAAAACATTCCAACCACAAATATCATTGCGGCAGTTGTCAACGCAAATATTGTCGTTACAAACATAGCTGCTACAAATATCATCGCTACAAATGTTGTCAATTTGTTGCTGCCATCGCGATAAAAATGTCATGGCTACAATTTTTAACCCGGTGAAAATGTCCCCGGCCTTTTCAATTTTTAATCACCCTATGTATTGTCACTAAAAATTTTCCAAGTCTTTTTTTTAATTTTAAAAAAAGTTGTGCAATTACCACTAAAACAAATGTTGTGGGCAGAAAAATTATTTTGGTCACCAAAAAAACATTCCAACCACAAATATCATTGGGGCATTTGGTAAACCCGCAAATTTTTGTCTTTACAAACATAGCGCTACAAATATATCGCACAAATTTTTGTAAAACGTTGTTGCGGGCCCCCGCGATAAAATTTTCTTGGCTAAAATTTTTTAAATAAACTAAATGTATTGTCATTTAAAAAGGTCCAGGGGGTTTCGTTACTCAAAAAAAGTAGTGAAAATTTACCACTAAAAACAAAGTTGTCTTTCAAAAAATTTTTGCCATACAAACATTCAACCACAAATTTTCATTCCCGGCAGTTGTCCCCAAGCAAATATTTTTCCTTTAAAAACTTTGCTGTACTTTTTATTTGGGCTACAAAGGGGTTCCCAAATTTTAAATTTTTAACTGCGATCGCGATAAAAAGGGTCACGGCCCAAAATTTTTTAATACTCCTAGTTTTTAAACAATAAAGGGTTCCAGGTCGTTCCCAAAAACAAATTTGGTTGCAATTCCCCTAAAAAAAAATTGTTCGTTGCAAATATTACCCAATACAAAAATTCTAACCAAAAAATATCATTGCGGAAAGGTTTCCCCCGCAAATATTGTCGTCACAAACATAGCTGCTACAAATATAAACGCAAAAATTTGTTGTAAACGTTTTTTGGGCTGCCTTTCCGCGATGAAAATTCAGGGCCCACAATTTTAATCACTCATGTATTGTAAAACTAAAATTTTAAAAGGGTCTTTACTAAAAAAAAAATAGCTAAAATTACCCCCACAACAAATGTTGTCGTCGAGAATATTCCCACTCAAACATTCTAAACCCACAAATATCTTTACGGCATTTGTCCCCGCAAATTTTTTGTGGGTTAAAAACATAGCTCCTAAAAATATTTTGGGCTACAAAGGGTTGTCAACGTTGTTGCTGCCATCGCGATAAAAATGTCCGGCCAAAATTTTCAATCACTCTATGTTTTGGGTCATTTATAAATTTCCAACTCTTTAAATAAAAAAAAGTTGCAGAAATTACCACTAAAAAAAAAACAAATTTTGTCGTTGCAAATATTCCCAACTACAAAATTCAAAAACCAAAAATTATCATTAGGGCTTTGTCCCCCCCAAAAATTTTCTTACAAACTAGCTGTAAAAATATTTTCGCTAAAAAATGTTGTCAACGTTTTACTGCGATCGCAAATAAAAATGCACGGCCAAAATTTTTAAAATTCACTCTAAAAAATTTGCCCCAAAAAATGTCCAGGGTCTTTTACTCAAACAAAGTTGCGAAATTACCACTACAAAAAAAAATGTTTTTTCGTTGCAAATTTTAATCACTACAAACTTTCAAACCTTTACATTTTCATTGCGGCGTTTCCCCCCGCAAAAAGGGTCGCCCACAAACATAGTTTTTGGCCTACAAATATTTTCGCAAAAAATTGTTGTCAACGTTGTTGTTTCCCCTTTGCGATAAAAAATGCACGGCCAAAATTTTAAAATCCTCTATTATTGGAAAACTATAAAATTTCCAAGTGTTACAAAAAAAAAATTTAGCTACAATTCCCAAAATTAAACAAATGTTGTCGTAAAAAATATTGCCACTACAAACATTCTAACCACAAATACCCTTTACGGCATTGAAAACCAACCGCAAATATTGTCTTTAAAAACATAGCTGCTACAAAAAATTTCCAACAAATTTGTAAACTTTGTTGCTGCCATCGGGGATGAAAATGTCACGGAAAAAAAATTTTTAAATTACTCTATTATTGTCACTATAAATTTCCAAGTCGTTACTAAAAAAAAGTTGCTGCAATTCCCAAAACAACAAATGTTGTCCCCGCAGATTTTTGTCACCAAAAACATTCCAACCCAAATAAATTGCGGCAGTTGAAACGCAAATATTGTCGTTAAAAAACATAGCTGCTACAAATATCATGCTAAAAAATTTGTTGAAACGTTGTTGCTGCCACGCGAAAAAAAAATGGCAGGGCCCTAAAATTTTAATCACCCCAATGTATTGCCCATTTAAAAATGTCCATGTCGTTACTCAAAAAAAAGTGGGTGCAATTACCATTTCAACAAATGTTTCTCGAAAATTTTTCCCACAACAAACATTCAAAAAACCCACAAATATCATTGCGGCAGTTGTCACCCCCAAATTTTGTCGTTAAAAAACAAAGCGTAAAAAATATTTTGGGCTAAAAATGGTGCCAACATTGTTTTTTGCATCCCCGAAAAAAATGCCCACGGCCACAATTTTAATCCTCTATGTATTGCCCTATAAATGTCCATGTCGTTTTTCAAAAAAAGTGGTTGAATTACCCTACAACAAATGTTGCCCGTTGCAAATTTAAATAAACTAAAAAACATTCTAACCAAAATTTCATTGCGGCGTTGGTCCCCCCGAAAATAATTTGCCCCGGCCAAACATAGCTGCTACAAATTTCACCCGAAAACAAATGTTTTCAATTTGTTGTTTGCCATCGCGTTGAAAATGTAAAGGCCACAATTTTTTTCACTTATAATTTAACTAAAAATTTTCCAAGTCTTTAAACTAAAAAAAAAATAGCTAAAATTTACCCAACAAAAAAATTTGTTTCTTCGAAATTATTGCCACTAAAAAACATTCAAAACCCAAATACTTTTGGGCAGTTTTCACCGAAAAAATTTTAAACGTTACAAAAAATACGCTACAAAAAAACTTCGAAAAAAAATTTGTTTCAACTTTGTTGCGGCCATCCGAAAAAATTGAAAAGGGCCCACAATTTAAATCCTCTATGTTTTCACTATTTTTTTCCCAAACCGTTACTCAAAAAAAGTTGCGAAATTACCACTAAAAAAAAATGTTGTCGTTGCAAAAATTCCCCACTAAAAAAACTTTTCTAACCAAAAATTATCATTAGGGCAGTTGTCACCGCAAATATTGTCTTAAAAAATAGCTGCTACAAAAAATCTTCGCTACAAAGGGTTGTCAAGGGTTTTTTAATTGCGATCGCATAAAAATTTTCACGGCCAAATTTTAATCACTTAGGTATTTCACTTTAAATGCCCCATTTTTCGTTCCCAAAAAAACAAGAAGTTTGCAATTCCCCACTACAAAAAAATTGTTGTCGTTGCAAATTTATCACTAAAAAACTTTTTTTAACCAAAAATATTTTGCGGCATTTTGTCCCCCCGGCAAATATTGTCGTCAAAAACAAGCTTCCTTACAAATACCCATCGAAACAAATGTTTAAAAGTTGTTGCTGCCATCGCAAAAAAAATGCCGGCCCTTTTTTAATAAACCCCTATGTTTTGTAACTAAAAATTTCCTTTTTCGTTCCCAAAAAAAAATAGTTTCCCAAATTTCCCACTTCAAAAAAAAAAAGGGGTTTTTTTTCCGCGAAAATATTCCCAAACACAAACATTCTAACCAAAAATTTTTTTTTCGGCAGTTGTACCGCAAATATTGTCTTTACAAACATAGTGAAACAAATATCTTAGCAACAAATTTTGTCAACGTTGTTGTGCCATCGCGATGAAAATGCCGGCCACTTTTTAACCCTCTATGTATTGTCACTATAAATTTCCAAGTCGTTACTCAAAAAAAGTTGTGCAATTACCACACAAAAAATGTTGTCGCAGAAAATTATTTCACCAAAAAACATTCCAACCAAAATACATTGGGGGCAGTTGTAAAGCAAATATTGTCGTTACAAACATAGCCAAAAATATCATCGCTACAAATGTTTTAACGTTTTTGCTGCCATCGCGTAAAAATGTCATGGCTCAATTTTAATCACTCATGATTGTCACTAAAAATTCCAGTCTTCCAAAAACAAATGCTGCAATTACCACTACAACAAATGTTTTCGTGAAAATTTGCCACTAAAAAACATTCAAACCCACAAATATTTCGGCATTGTCACCGAAAAATATTGCCCGTTACAAACTGCTGCTAAAAATTTTTTCGCTACAAAGGGTGCAACTTGTTATGCGATCGCGAAAAAAAATGTCACGGCCAAATTTTTTAATCACTCTATGATTGTCACTAAAAAAGTCCATGTCTTTTACTAAAACAAATTTTTTTTCAATTACCCCAACAAATTTGTCTTGCAAATATTATCACACAAACTTCTAACATAAATATCATTGCCATTGTCACCGCAAAATTGTCGTCACAAACATAGCGTACAAATATCATCGAAACAAATGTTTCAACGTGTTGCTGCCATGCGATGAAAATTCACGGCCAAAATTTTTAAATCACTCTAGTATTGTAACTAAAATTTCCAAGTCGTTACTAAAAAAAAATAGCTACAATTACCACTACAACAAATGTTGTCGTCGAAAAATTGCCATACAAACTTTCAACCCACAAATATCTTTACGG
>JBBMOL010004404.1:0-10311 GCA_037954665.1 Laguncularia racemosa | reverse complement strand
TACTGTATACTCTCTGAAGTTATTGTGAAACAATCATAACACTTAGATTATAGAAAAAAAAAAAAAAGGAATCAAGCGTAGCCATTAACCCAAAGATTCTACTAAATAGAGTTAAATTATTTCAAACTTGAATGTTAGAGTGAGGAAGAGTCCGGAGGGGTATCTCAAACCCCGGTCCACTTTGTAGTGATGAGCACGGGATGGGCCGACTCAATGACACTCACTATAAGATAATGAGGGCGAAAAAGTCGAAAGTTCAAGAACAGAAGCGGGCAAAAACCCGTCAAAAAAGATGCTTGAATAAATAAAAAGACATGAATGTAAACAGATTCAATGAAATAAAACAAGACGTATAAAAGGGAGAATATCTAGCAAAGAGCTGATACCATATGCTTTTACTTTATGTATGCAAGGATTATAATGTTTGCTAATATCCAATGAGTTTTAAATTGGAGGTGTTTTTCTTAGTGGATAATATTTACTTTTGGAATAAAAAATCATTTGCTATACATAGGATTTAAAGTTTTTTTTTTTTAGATTATCTATTAAATTTTGTCCCACGGTAATTTGAATCACAGGAAACCAGTTTTGGTTGAAAGTAGTAGACATAAAAATTAACTAAGTCCTTAAGTACCAAATGACTATATGCTTGGGAAGATGAAAGAAATTTGTATAAGCAATGACAGATTTCACAATTGAATTGATGCCAAAAATTTTGCTTGAGGACAAGCAAGAGTCTGAAGTGTGGGGGAAATTTGATAGAGCCCAATTTATACTTAATCTTTTATAGTTTAAATGTGTTAAAGTTACTATTGATTTTATAGAATTCCCTAAGGAAATGGTACTTCATTCTATTATGGTGATAAATCAGGTTAAATGGAGTCAAGGATGCCAATTCAAGTAAATTAAGAGCAGTCATCTACAACTTGATTCCAGACAAGGAATTACAAACACCGTCGAAGGAACGCACATGGCATGAATCTGTCTAGAAGGAGGCACGGTTGGAAACTGGCCAAGTTGTAAACCGTGCTACAACACTGCATGAGGAGAAGAGGACACGACTTCGGGCACGACCGTGGTTACAAAATCGTGAGAACCGTTGCTTGGAGCCCGTGTGGAAGCCAGACGTGCCAAGGAGAAGAAAGTTGTGGAACTTTGTCGACAGAGGAAGCACGACCAAGATCTAGCCGTGTTGAAGACCGTGGTACACACTGGGACAAGGATGAAGACTAGTTGATTTTCTACAGAGGAAGACACATGTTTTGGAGCATCACTAGCTAGCCGTGGGTGAAACTGTGGTACACAACACTGGACCAACGGAAGTGATACACGCAATAATGCACAAGGATACACGGCTTGACCCCGCCGAGAGGTGGGGTGTGCCAGGCGGACGTAATCTCTTCACCTTCTTGAAAATCTACTTGGAAAAGGAAAGATATTTCGTATCTTGCTCAGCAAAGATCACAGCCATCCATCTAAAAAATAAATAGAACCAACCCTAGAGGTTAGCCAATCTGGAAATCTTGAACCCTTGAACATCTTGGAGATAAGAAGGAAGGACAGGAGGCAGAGCAGGCAATCCGTTTTCATTATGTTTTTACTTTTTTATTTTTGGTTTATCTTAAGAACATAGTGGCTAAGTTACTTTTCTCGCCAAAGGGTCAAGATGTTTTACTTCTCCCACGAATTGTGAGGTCTAATTGGAACTTGTATTTATTCTGTTCTTTGTTTTTTTTTGGGTATTCTATATCTTCTTGATCGTTTTGCCATTATTATCTTTGTTGATTGGGTATGAATAGATCTCGTTCAACTCAATTAGCAATTAATATATTGTTCAACTACACGTCAAATCCATAATTGTTTGATTGTTTTTCAGTCTTAGTGGACACGATAACATGTTTGGTATAAGAATAGATGATCGAATTCATGTTATGGAGGTGTATGATCATGTTTAAATAGGTTATCTTATAATCTACTGGCATGAATTGGTGGTCTCTCTAGATTTTAATGCTATTGATAGATTAAATCCTAAGCGCTTGTCTAGGGTTGTCTAATCAATAAGAGAAATAATTCAAAGCGCTTGTCTGAGGTTATCGAGCAAGTAAGGAGAGATAGGTTGTTAGAGCTGGTTAATAACCATAACCAGTTTATCTAGAACTAAGAATAGAAAACACTTGCATCGATGATCAATTCCTAGAATTAAACTATCTTGATTCCTTTGGCTAGGCTTTTATCAATATTAAATTTTCTTATCTTGTTTTAATCTTATTGGATTCACAACCAAACCCCCCATTTTTCGTTTCCTCTTTATTCTCTTTGAATAGAAATATCTTTACCAATCCCTATGGATTCGACCCTACTCACCACTATATGCAAATCATATAATTGTCTAGGAGTAGGTTTTATTTTTGTTGGACTCGACACCCATCATTGGTTTAAGGGAAATCATCATTATCATCATTCGTGGGGAGTGAAATTTGAAGGCTAGGAAAGTGTTGTTTTGAAATTCCTTATAGTATGTTGTAGTGTTGTGTGTGACATTTGTGAATTCGGAATTAGGGAGAGCAATTTGCAATTTCCAGATTTGAGTAGTGTGGAAAGAATGGAAGTTATTTGATTTCAAACAAGCAGTAAGAGTGAAGGAGCTAATGTGTGTTTGTTTGAATTTGAAAATTACTTCTTACCAAATGTAGAAGGGTTACAATCAGTGAAGGGGTTTTAAAATTTTCAAATTTAAATTGCTGCCTTTTGTGTAAGTTGCAGCTTGGAATTGTATTTGAAGTGAAGAATTTGCAACGTGTTGTCTTTGATTTTGCCTTGAGGAGGAGTAGTGAATTGATGAAGTTTGTGTTGCATGTGACGTAAGTATTGTGTAAGTGGCGGTGTGAATGTGTTGCACTTAAGGTGTTGTAAAGTGGTATGACATTGTGTTGTATTTGTGGAGGTTGTTGCACCGTGACTTAAGAGGCGTATATGTGGAGTTGTGTTTTTGCAATTTAGTGAAGGGTGTGTGTGTATTTTTGGTGTAGTTTTGTGTATGTTGAATTAAGAATTTTTGCTAGTGGCATGATTGGTGGTGGAACATTGAGCAAGGGAGTTTTGTGTCGGTGGAGTTGTGCATTTGTGCTTGTGTTAAGGTGCTGCAATTTGTGATTTATTATAGTGTGAAACCTTAACAAAGAAAGGGGAAGGTTTTGAGTAGTAGAATTTGAAATTCAAACAAGTCATTAAAGTGTGAAAGTAATTGACTAGTTTTCTTAAGCACTTGTAGTTGAATTTAATTCTAATTACTTGAAAGTAGTTGTGTGTGTACTTCATTTATTGAACTTTACTTGGAGTACTAAATTATTTTCCTTGTACCTAAAATTCTCTTTGGAACGTGAGCTATTGCATTATTGTGGTTATTAAAAGTGTGGGTTGGTGTTGTTGAAGGAGTGTGCTGAATTTGTGGGATTACTTCTTAAGTCATAACATGTCCAACGAAAGTGTGAATAGGGGAATTGGCAATGAAGCTAATAGCCAGGTTGGTGGAGGTCAGGGTCATAATATTGCAGGTAGGAGGACTTTAGAAGAATAGCTCCAGGATCTTACTACCATAGTTGCTACTTTGGCAACTAGGATTGATACGATGACATTACCACAAAACCAAAAACGGTGAATATTCCAGCACTACCTTGGGTAGTGGAAGATAGAAATCTAAATAGAAGGATGGATGAGGATCATCATCCATACAAGGAAGAAAGGGATGATAACTTTAGGGTTAATCCATATCAGAATAGGGATTTCAGGCCACCTCGGGGATTAGAGTATGAGAAAACTGCAGATGCCTTCTTATGATGGCAAGGGATCAGCTGATGATTGTTTGGATTGGGGAGGACAACGTTAAGGGTCTCTTTGATGAAATTGATGACAATACTAGAGTCCGATTGGCTACTGCCGAGTTTATAAGATATGCTACACTATGGTGGAAGAATTTGATTATTAGCAGGCGTAGGGATGGAGAGGCTGAGATTTAATATAGAGGGATATGAAATGGGTGTTGAGAAAAAGATTTATTCCTGAACACTACAAATATGAACTATTTATGCGACTGCAGACTTTGAGGCAGGGAGACAAGACAGTGGATAATTATGTACGGGGAATTTGAAATCCTCATGATTAGGTATGGGTCCATCAAACCTCTAGAACAAACCATAGCACACTTCATCTCAGGTCTGAAATATGAAATAGCGTGTGTTGTTGAGCTGTAGCACTATAGTACACTTGATGAGGCTATTCATTTGGGCCTTGAAAGTGGAAAGACAAAGGAGGTCCAACTATCCAGGGCTCCGAGTAGTAGGCCAAGTACCATAACCAGACTATAGCAGCTGACGGTAAATCAGGGGGAACAAAGGCGGTAGGTGAGGCCGTGAAAGCGGTGGACAAAACTACCCAAACACTGCCAAAGAAAATATACCCGTTGGGAAGGGTTAAAGAGATAATAGTATCAAATGTGAGGCAAAATGTTCCCGGATCTATTAGTGGAAAAGCACGCTAGATCAAATGCTTAAATGCATGGGATTTTGGGCATATGGTAGCATAATGTCCAAATAAGAGGGTGATGATTGTTATCGAGGGCGCTAGAGAAAATGTTGAGGTTGACGAGGAACAGATTAAGCCTACAGATTTACCAATAGATGTAAGAGTATTATGATGACTAGACTGCATAAACACATGAAGAGCGTACAGGTGAACAATATCTACCTATTAGTGTGTTCGCAGGGCTTAACCATATCACCTGATGCTAGAGATATTCAGAGGTTGAACATATTTCACACTCATGCAGGATCATAGGTAAATTTTTTGTGTGCTCATCATTGATAGTGGTAGTTGTACGAATATTATATCTACTGCACTGGTAGACAAATTACATTTGTCTACTAGCCTACATCCTAGCCCTTATAACTTGCATTGGTTGGATAATCGAGGCAGTATGTATGTTACACTAAGGGCGAAGCTGCCTGTGAGTGTTGGGCAGAAATATCATGATGAGATCCTATGTGATGTGATTCCTATGCATGTATTCCATTTGCTGTTGGGTAGACCTTGGTTGTTTGATCGGCAGGTGTTACATGATGGATATAGAAACACCTACATGTTCAGCATGGGCGAGTCTTGCATAGTATTGTCACCTATGACTTCATTTGAGGTACATCAGTTTTAGGAACAGATCGGAACTACTTCCACCACATTTGATAGCAAAGAGAGTAGGCCAATAGGATGTCAGGGCTCAATTTCAAAAATGATCCTCTAGATTTGAGGGCAAATCTTTTAGAAGCCTGAGGAGATGATGGGAAATTTTCCGGCACCGTTTATGGTTTAAGAACTAGATTTGGATGATGATCCAAATCACTCATATTTTACTTCATTACTTTTTATCTAATAAGTATTGAGAAATAATCTTGTAGGTACAATAATAATTCTCCATGGTATGATAACATGTCCTACACTAGTTGATGGTTACGGGACATCATCAGATTTGCAATCAAAGGCCCACTGCGATTATTTCCATTTCAAAGCATTGGCTCATGAAGATTTAAGATATTTTGTACTTTGTAATTGTTCTATGGACTATTTTATGTTGTATTTACTTTTGGGACACTTTCATTTTGATAGTAATTTTCATTTAGGACCGCCACCCTAAAATGGGCATAGTTGTAATTTTGTGCATTTTCTAACCTTAAAGGGAGCAAGTATAAATACTTGCTTAAAGTAAGGTTTGAGAAGGCCATTTTTCAGAATTAGATAAACACTTTTTCGTGAAGATTAGGTTTCTCCTAATCGTCATTAGACTCTTATCAATTTCAACCCTAAGAGTTGAAATTGTGGTGAGTCCAACACTTGAAATTGTGAGTAATATCAATCTCTTGTTGTTGTGTTTCATTTTATCTCTAGTGAGTCATATCTAGGGTTGGATTGAAAACTTCTTGGTATCATTTGATTACATTTGCAATCAAGTTGTTATTTCCTCGTTAATTAGTATTGAGCATTTGTTTTTTATTATCAATTGTACTCAATTTGAACCGTGTTTTGCATTTGGTGGAAAGGGTGATGTGCTTAATTCCAAGCTTAAGCACAATCAAAAGAATCAAGGAAAACTCCTCAATTCACACACACAAAAACCGGTTCACTTGACTAGGTAAATGCGGAAATCCTAAAGGCAATGGAATGAAATCCAAAGAGCTCCAATTGCTATTATCAATCCAAACAAGTAATCTTCATCAAATAATAACAATTATAATTGAAACCCACGTGAATCAAATCAAGAAAACAAATGGCTCAAACCGCAAATTCCAATCCCTCCTTCAACTATCCAATTCACGTCACAATGAAGAGAATGATATCATGTATCGACATAATCAATCCTATAACAAGCTATTGATCACGAATTGCGAATTAAAACAAGTCTAAGAACATCCAAATCAACCTAGATATGACGCACTAGTGATGAAATGGAAAACAACAATAAGGAACGATATTACTCACGATTTCTCCTTGTTGCACTCGCCACAATTTTAACTTCTTGGGATTGAAATTGATAAGAGAATTTGGAATTAGGAAAACCCTAAGCCCTTTCACGAAAATGTGAAGTGTATAATATGCAAAATAGCCTCCTAAAACCCTCTCTTAAGCAAGTATTATACTTGCTACTCCTAGGGTTTAAAAAGTGCTCAAAATTACAAGTTTGCCACTTTAAAGGTAGCTAACCCTAAATGAAAGTTACAAAGAAATAAAAGTGTCCCAAAACCAAATACAACCAAAATAGTTCAATAAACATTTACAAGATACAAAATAACATAAGTCTTCATGATCCAATGCTTTAGAATAGAGAACAATCGCAGCGGGTCTTTGATTGTTATCCTAAAAAATTGTTCGGTGTCCAACTGAAGTTGTAGGACATTTTGGCATCCATGGAGAAATATAATTGTACTTGTAAGATTATTTTCAATTTTATTAGAAATAAAGACATAAGGTAAAATATGAGCAATTTGGATAATCATCCAAATTAGGTTCTAAAGAGGTTGACAGTGTTAGAAATTTTCCCATCATCTCCTCGGGCTTTTGAAAGATTTGCCCTCAATCAAGAGGATCAGTTGTGGAATTGAACCCACAGATCTCTGTTGTCCTGCTCTTCTGGCTAACCATGGTAGTGGATGGATGCTTGATCTATTTCTAAAAACCCTGGACCTCAGGTGGAGTCATTGGTAATAGGATTATGTATGACTCGCCTATGCTGAACATGTAGGTATTTTCAAACCCATCATGTATCACCCGTCGATCATACAACCAAGGTCGACCCAACAGCAAATGGAATGCATGCATAGGAAACTATATCACAAAGGATCTCATCATGATAGTTTTGCCTAACACTCATAGGAAGCTTTGCCCTAAGGGTAATATGCATACTACCTCTATTATCCAGCCAATGCAAATGATAAGGACTATGATGTGGTATAGTAGACAGTTGTAATTTGTCTACCAGTGCAGCAGATATAACATTCGTGCAACTACCACTATCGATGATGAGTGCACAAAGGTTATCTCTGATTCTGCAAGAGGTATGAAATATGTTCTCCTTTTGAATATCACTGGTATTAGGAGATGTGGACAAAAATCCTATGTAACACATTAAGGGGTAGATATTTCCTCTCAGTATGCTCCTCAGGCGCATTTACATTTTGTTCATCATAATATTCCTGCAGTGCTATTGGTAGGTCTGTAGGCTCAATCTGATCATGATCACCCTCAGTATCCTCTCAGTGTCTTCCATAACAGTCATCACCTCTTATTTGGACACTGTGCAGCCATATGCCCAAATCCCATGCATTTAAAACATTTTATTTAGCGCGTTTCCCACTAGTAGATCCGGGAACAGTTGCCTCGTTTCTGGTGCCATGACCTCTTTACCCTTCCTAGTGGGTAAGTTTTCTTTATAATGGTTGGGGTAGTAGTGTCCACTACTTTGACTCCCTCACTTACTCCTTTGTTCCTCCTGACCGACTGTCGGCTGAGATGGGTCTATTAACAGTATTGGGCCTACTGCTTGGAGCCCTAAGGAAGTTGGACCTCCTCTGTCTCTCTACTTTTAAGGCCAATTGAATAGCCTCATCAAGTGTAGTATAGCACTGTAGCTCAACTTTACACGCTATCTCATATTTTAGACCTGAGACAAATCGTGCTATAGTTTATTCTGGAGGCTCAACAGACCCACACCTAATCATAAGGGTCTTAAATTCTTGCACATAATCATCTATTGTTTTGCCCCTGCCTCAGGTTTGCAGTCGCATAAACGCTCCTGTTTGAAGTGCCTAGGAATGAACCTTTTCCTTAGTAACCTCTTTATGTCCCTCCAGGTCTGAACCTCTGCCTCTCCATCCTGACGCCTGTTGATGATCAGATTCTTCCACCAAAGTGCAGCATACCCTACAATTCAACAGCAGGCCAATCTGACCTTGGTACTGTCATCGATCTCATAACATTCGAAGAGACCTTCGACCTTATCCTCCCAGTCTAAGTATTCATCTGCTGATCCCTTACCATCATAGGATGGCATCTGTAGTTTCACATACTCCAAACCCCGAGGTGGCCTAAAATCCCTATTTTGATTTAGGTTTTACCCTAAAATTGTCATCCCTTTCTTCCATGTTTGGAAGATGCTCCTCACTCATCCTTCTATTTAAATTGCCATCTCCCATACTCTGTTTCGATGAGAATTTTGTGGAGCTACTCGAGGTGGTGCCTGATGGTTTACCACTGGTGGTTGTGGTAATGTCACCCTATCAATCCTAGTTGCTAGAGTAGCAACTATAGTAGTAAGATCCTGTAGTTGTTCCTCCAAGGTCCTCATACCTGCAACATTATGACCCTGTCCTCCACCAACCCGACTATTGGCTTCTCACCCATTCCTCCATTCACACTATTATTCGACATGTTTGTGGATGCGATCTATTTGAAGTACTAGTGTAATCTCTAATAATTGTAGCACACTCACTTCACTTCACCACGTCACAAAACACGTTTGGATAACAACACCCCCACACTTGTTGATGTGCCTAAACACACTTGAAAGCACATTCAAAAGACTTAAGAAAAAACTATCTCAAGTCAAGGCAAATCGGATAAAAAAAAAGGGCAAAAATGACGTGAACCAAGTGAAGATATGATGAAATCCAAATGTCCAATGATATAATTAGAATACCACATGATAATACCTTCTAACAACACCCTAATCTTATGTAATCCATGCAAATAAACCTCAAATGACAAAAGAAAACAGTAACAAAAATAATCCCTTTCAAATAGTGAAGAACACGTTTCCTAGGGAAATCTTCAATGATGAATCCAAATATAATTAATAAATACTTCAAATAAGCACAAGAATTCGTGAACAATAAGATGTATTTCTGACCAAGAAATATCTCAATTCAACCCTAGATATGACACACTAGAGAAGAAAAGAAATCAAAACAAAATGAAATTGATATAACTCACAATTTCAAGATGATTTCACTCGCCACAATTTCAACTCTTGGGATTGAAATTGATAAGAGTTTGGAACCAAGGTATGAACCCCAATTCTCAGTGAAATGAAGTGTATATATCTGCAAAAATGATAAGCCCCCCAAACCTTCTCTTAAGCAAGTATTTATACTTGTTACTCCTAGGGTTAGAAAGTGCTCAAAATTACAAGTTTACCACTTTTAAGGTAGGTAACCCTAAATGAAAGTTAGAAAGAAATAAAAGTGTCCCAAAACCCAAATACAACAAAATAGTTTAATAAACATTTACAAGATACAAAATAACATAAATCTTCTTGATCCAATGCCATAGAATAGAGAACAATTGCAGCGGGTCTTTGATTGTTATCCAAAAAATGTTCTGTGTCCAACTGAAGTTGTAGGACATTTTGGCATCCCATGGCAAAATATAATTGTACCTGTAGATTATTCTCAAATTTTATTAGAAATAAAGACATAAGGTAAAATATGAGCAATTTGGTTAATCATCTAAATTGGGTTCTGAAGAGGTTGATAGTGTCATAAATGTTCCCATCATCTCCTCGGGCTTCTGAAAGATTTGCCCTGAAATCTAGAGAATCAGTTGTGGAATTGAACCCTAGGATCTCTATTGTCCTACTCTTCTGGCTAACATGGTAGTGGATGAATGCCTGATTTGTTTCTGAAAACCCTGGACCTTAGATGGGGCATTGTAAAAAGGATTACGCATGACTCGCCCGTGCCCGAAATGTAGGTATTTTAAACCATCATGTTT
>JBBMOL010004403.1:0-10313 GCA_037954665.1 Laguncularia racemosa | reverse complement strand
AAAAAAATGACACGGCTAAAATTTTTAATCACTTATGTATTGTCACAAAATTTCCAAGTCGTTACTCAAACAAAGTAGCTGCAATTCCCACGACAACAAATGTTGTCGTCGAAAATATTCCACTACAAACATTCTAACCACAAATATCATTGCGGCAGTTGTCACCACAAATATTGTCGTTACAAACTAGCTGCTACAAATATCATCGCAACAAATGTTGTCAACGTTGATTGCTAGCCATGGCGATAAAAATGTTCTCGACTTTCAAATTTAATAACTCTATGTTTTGTCACTATAAATGTCACATGTCGTTACTCAAACAAAGTAGCTGCAATTAAACTACACAAATGATCTCGTCGAAAATATTGGCCTCTAAAAACATTCTAAACCAAAAATATCCATGCGGCAGTTGTCACGCAATATTGTCGTCACAACATGTTGCTACAATATCATCGCTACAAAGGTTGTCACGTTGTTGTGCCATCGCTATAAATATGTCACGGCTACAATTTTAACAACCTCTTGTATTCTCACTATAAAATTTCCATGTCGTTACTCAAACAAAGTAGCTGCAATTACCACGACAACAAATGTTGTCGTCGAAAATATTGCCACTACAAACATTCTAACCACAATATCATTGCGGCAGTTGTCACCGCAAATATTGTCGTTACAAACATAGCTGCTACAAATATCTCGCTACAAATGTTGTCAACGTTGTTGCTGCCATCGCGATGAAAATGTCACTGGCCACAATTTTAATCACTCTATGTATTGTCACTATAAATTGTCCATGTCGTTACTCAAAAAAAAGTAGCTGCAATTACCACGACAACCAAATGTTGTCGTCGAAATATTGCACTACAAACATTTAAACACAAATATCATTGCGGCAGTTGTTACCGCAATATTGTCGTTACAAACATAGCTGCTACAATATTCTCGCACAACATGTTGTCAACGTTGTTGCTGCCATCGCGATAAAATGTCACGGCACAATTTTAATCACTCTATGTATTGTCACTATAAATGTCCATGTCGTTACTCAAACAAAGTAGCTGCAATTACCACGACAACAAATGTTGTCGTCGAAAATATTGCCACTACAAAACATTCTAACCACAAATATCATTGCGGCAGTTGTCACCGCAAATATTGTCGTTACAAACATAGCTGCTACAAATATCATCGCAACAAATGTTGTCAACGTTGTTGCTGCCATCGCGACAGAATGCACCACAATTTTAATCACTCTATGTTTGTCACTATAAATGTCCATGTCGTTACTCAAAAAAAGTAGTGCATTTCCACTAACAATGTTGTCGTGAAAATATTGGCTCTACAAACTTCTAACCACAAATATCATTGGGCAGTTGTCACGCAAATATGTCGCACAACAAGTGCTACAACTATCATCGCCAAAAGTAAACGTGTTGCTGCCATCGCGAAAAATGACACGGCACAATTTAATCACTCTATGTATTGTCACTATAATTCAGTCGTTATCAACAAAGTAGCTGCAATTACCACGACAACAAATGTTGTCGCGAAAATTTGCCTACAACATTCACACAAATATCATTGCGGCAGTTGTCACCCAAAATTGTCGTTACAAACATAGCTGCTACAAATATCCTCGCTACAAAGTTGTCAACGTTGTTGCTGCCATCGCGATAAAATGTCGGCCACATTTTAATCTCTATGTATTGTCACTATAAATTTCCAAGTCGTTACTCAAAAAAGTATGCAATTACACTACAACAAATGTTGTCGCAAAATTTGCACTACAAACATTAACCAAATATCATTGCGGCAGTTGTAACGCAAATATTGTCGTTACAACGTAGCTGCTACAATACATCGCAACAAATGTTGTCAACGTTGTTGCTGCCATCGCATAAAATGTCACGCTACAATTTAATCCTCTATGTATTGTCACATAAATTCCATGTGTTACTCAACAAAGTAGCTGCAATTACCACGACAACAAATGTTGTCGTCGAAAATATTGCCACTACAAACATTCTAACCAAATATCATTGCGGAGTTGTCACGAAATATGTCGTACAAACTAGCTGCTACAAATATCCTCGCTACAAATGTTGTCAACGTTGTTGTGCCATCGCGAAAAATGTCAGGCACAATTTTAATCACTCTAGTATTGTCACTATAAATTTCCAAGTCGTTACTCAAAAAGTGCTGCAATACCACTACAACAAATGTGTCGTTGAATATGTCTACAAACATTCTAACCACAATATCATTGCGGCATTGTCACGCAAATATGTCGTTACAAACATAGCTGTACAATATCATCGCACAAAGTTGTCAACGTTGTTGCTGCCATCGCATAAAATGTCACGGCCACAATTTTAATCACTCTATGTATTGTCACTATAAATTCCATGTCGTTACTCAAACAAAGTAGCTGCAATTACACGACAACAATGTTGTCGTCGAAAATATTGCCCTACAAACATTCTAACCACAAATATCATTGCGGCAGTTGTCACCAATATTGTCGTTACAAACATAGCTCTACAAATTCGCACAAATGTGTCAACGTTGTTGCTGCCATGGCGATAAAATGTCACGCACATTTTAATACTCTAGTATTGTCACTATAAATGTCCATGTGTTACTCAAAAAAGTAGTGCAATTACCACTACAACAAATGTTGTCGCAAAATTTGTCATCAAACATTCTAACACAAATATCATTGCGGCAGTTGTCACCGCAAATATTGTCGTACAAACTAGCTGCTACAATATCATCGCACAAAGTTGTCAACGTTGTTGCTGCCATCGCATAAAATGTCACGGCTACAATTTTAATCACTCTATGTATTTCACTATAATGTCCATGTGTTACTCAAACAAAGTAGCTCAATTACCACGACAACAAATGTTGTCGTCGAAAATATTGCCACTACAAACATTCTAACCACAAATATCATTGCGGCAGTTGTCACCGCAATATTGTCGTTACAAACATAGTGCTACAAATATCTCGCTACAAATGTTGTCAACGTTGTTGCTGCCATCGCGATGAAAATGTCAGGCCACAATTTTAATCACTTATGTATTGTCACTATAAATTTCCAAGTCTTACTCAAAAAAGTTGCTACAATTACCACTACAACAAATGTTGTCGTCGAAAATATTGCATACAAACATTCTAACCACAAATATCATTGCGGCAGTTGTCACCGCAAATATTGTCGTTACAACATAGCTGCTACAAATATCATCGCATAAAATGTTGTCACGTTGTTGCTGCCATGCGATAAAAATGTCACGGCCACAAATTTTAATCACTCTATGTTTGTCACTATAAATGTCCATGTCTTTTACTCAAACAAAGTAGCTGCAATTACCACTACAACAAATGTTGTCGTCGAAAATATTGGCTTACAAACATTCTACCAAAAAATATCATTGCGGCAGTTGTCACCGCAAATATTGTCGTCACAAACATAGTTGCTACAACTATCATCGCTACAAATGTTGTCAACGTTGTTGCTGCCATCGCGACAAAAATGTCACGGCTACAATTTTAATCACTCTATGTATTGTCACTATAAATGTCCATGTCGTTACTCAAACAAAGTAGCTGCAATTACCACGACAACAATGTTGTCGTCGAAAATTTGCCACTACAACATTTTAACCACAAATATCATTGCGGCAGTTGTCACCGCAATTATTGTCGTTACAAACATAGCTGCTACAATATCTCGCACAAATGTTGTCAACGTTGTTGCTGCCATCGCGATTAAAAATGTCACGGCTACAATTTTAATCACTCTATGTATTGTCACTATAAATGTCCATGTCGTTACTCAAAACAAAGTAGCTGCAATTACACTACAACAAATGTTGTCGTCGAAAATATTGGCTCTACAAACATTCTAACCACAAATATCATTGCGGCAGTTGTCAACCGCAAATATTGTGTTACAAACATAGTGCTAAAAAATATCATCGCTACAAAAGTTGTCAACGTTGTTGCTGCCATCGCGATAAAAATGTCACGGCTACAATTTTAATCACTCTATGTATTTCACTATTAAATGTCCATGTGTTACTCAAACAAAGTAGCTGCAATTACCACGACAACAAATGTTGTCGTCGAAAAATATTGCCATACAAACATTCTAACCACAAATATCATTGCGGCAGTTGTCCACCGCAAATATTGTCGTTACAAACATAGCTGCTACAAATATCTTCGCTACAAATGTTGTCACGTTGTTGCTGCCATCGCGATGAAAATGTCATCGGCCACAATTTTAATCACTCTAGTGTTTGTCACTATAAATTTCCAGTCGTTACTCAAACAAAGTAGCTGCAATTACCACTACAACAAATGTTGTCGTCGAAATATTGGCACTACAAACATTCTAACCACAATATCATTGCGGCAGTTGTCACGCAAATATTGTCGTTACAAACATAGCTGCTACAATATCATCGCAACAAATGTTGTCAACGTTGTTGCTGCCATCGCGACAAAATGTCACGGCTACAATTTTAATCACTCTATGTATTGTCACTATAAATGTCCATGTCGTTACTCAAACAAAGTAGCTGCAATTACCACTACAACAAATGTTGTCGTCAAAAATATTGGCACTACAAACATTCTAACCACAAATATCATTGCGGCAGTTGTCACCGCAAATATTGTCGTTACAAACATAGCTGCTACAACTATCATCGCTACAAAGTTTCAACGTTGTTGCTGCCATCGCGAAAAAATGTCACGGCTACAATTTTAATCACTCTATGTATTGTCCTATAAATGTCAATGTCGTTACTCAAACAAAGTAGCTGCAATTACCACTACAACAAATGTTGTCGTCGAAAATATTGGCACTACAAACATTCTAACCACAAATTTCATTGCGGCAGTTGTCACCGCAAATATTGTCGTTACAAACATAGCTGCTAAAAATTTATCATCGTACAAATGTTGTCAACGTTGTTGCTGCCATCGCGATAAAAATGTCACGGCTACAATTTTAATACTCTATGTATTGTCATTAAATTCCATGTCGTTACTAAAAAGTGCTGCAATTACCACTAAACAAATGTTGTCGTCTCAAATATTGCTACAAATTCTAACCACAAATATCAGTGCGGAAGTTGTCAACCGCAAAATATTGTCGTTACAAACATAGCTGCTACAAATATCATCGCAACAAATGTTGTCAACGTTGTTGCTGCCATCGCGATAAAAATGTCACGGCTACAATTTTAATCACTCTATGTATTGTCACTATAAATGTCCATGTCGTTACTCAAACAAAGTAGCTGCAATTAACACTACAACAAATGTTGTCGTCGAAAATATTGGCTCTACAAACATTCTAACCACAAATATCATTGCGGCAGTTGTCACCGCAAATTGTCGTCACAAACATAGTTGCTACAACTATCATCGCTACAAAAGTTGTCAACGTTGTTGCTGCCATCGCTATAAAAATGTCACGGCTACAATTTTAATCACTCTATGTATTCTCACTATAAATGTCCATGTCGTTACTCAAACAAAGTAGCTGCAATTACCACGACAACAAATGTTGTCGTCGAAAATATTGCCACTACAAACATTCTAACCACAAATATCATTGCGGCAGTTGTCACCGCAAATATTGTCGTTACAAACATAGTTGCTACAAATATCATCGCAACAAATGTTGTCAACGTTGTTGCTGCCATCGCGATGAAAATGTCACGGCCACAATTTTAATCACTCTATGTATTGTCACTATAAATGTCCATGTCGTTACTCAAACAAAGTAGCTGCAATTACCACTACAACAAATGTTGTCGTCGAAAATATTGGCTCTACAAACATTCTAACCACAAATATCATTGCGGCAGTTGTCACCGCAAATATTGTCGTCACAAACATAGCTGCTACAACTATCATCGCTACAATAGTTATCAACGTTGTTGCTGCCATCGCGACAAAAATGTCACGGCTACAATTTTAATCACTCTATGTATTGTCACTATAAATGTCCATTTCGTTACTCAAACAAAGTAGCTGCAATTACCACGACAACAAATGTTGTCGTCGAAAATATTGCCACTACAAACATTCTAACCACAAATATCATTGCGGCAGTTGTCACCGCAAATATTGTCGTTACAAACATAGCTGCTACAAATATCATCGCAACAAATGTTGTCAACGTTGTTGCTGCCATCGCGATAAAAATGTCACGGCTACAATTTTAATCACTCTATGTATTGTCACTATAAATGTCCATGTCGTTACTCAAACAAAGTAGCTGCAATTAACACTACAACAAATGTTGTCGTCGAAAATATTGGCTCTACAAACATTCTAACCACAAATATCATTGCGGCAGTTGTCACCGCAAATATTGTCGTCACAAACATAGTTGCAAAAACTATCATCGCTACAAAAGTTGTCAACGTTGTTGCTGCCATCGCTATAAAAATGTCACGGCTACAATTTTAATCACTCTATGTATTCTCACTATAAATGTCCATGTTGTTACTCAAACAAAGTAGCTGCAATTACCACGACAACAAATGTTGTCGTCGAAAATATTGCCACTACAAACATTCTAACCACAAATATCATTGCGGCAGTTGTCACCGCAAATATTGTCGTTACAAACATAGCTGCTACAAATATCTTCGCTACAAATGTTGTCAACGTTGTTGCTGCCATCGCGATGAAAATGTCATGGCCACAATTTTAATCACTCTACGTTTGTCACTATAAATTTCCAGGTCGTTACTAAAAAAAGTTGCTGCAATTACCACTACAACAAATGTTGTCGCTGCAAATATTGTCACTACAAACATTCTAACCACAAATATCATTGCGGCAGTTGTCAACGCAAATATTGTCGTTACAAACATAGCTGCTACAAATATCATCGCAACAAATGTTGTCAACGTTGTTGCTGCCATCGCGATAAAAATGTCACGGCTACAATTTTAATCACTCTATGTATTGTCACTATAAATGTCCATGTCGTTACTAAAAAAAGTATGCTGCAATTACCACGACAACAAATGTTGTCGTCGAAAATATTGGCACTAAAAACATTCTAACCACAAATATCATTGCGGCAGTTGTCACCGCAAAATATTGTCGTTACAAACATAGCTGCTACAATATCTTCGCTACAAATGTTGTCAACGTTGTTGCTGCCATCGCGATGAAAAATGTCACGGCCACAATTTTAATCACTCTATGTATTGTCACTATAAATGTCCAGTCGTTACTCAAACAAAGTAGCTGCAATTACCACTACAACAAATGTTGTCGTCGAAAATATTGGCTCTACAAACATTCTAACCACAAATATCATTGCGGCAGTTGTCACCGCAAATATTGTCGTTTACAAACATAGCTGCTACAAATATCATCGCTACAAATGTTGTCAACGTTGTTGCTGCCATCGCGATAAATGAGCAATTTTAATCACTCTATGTATTCTCACTATAAATGTCCATGTTGTTACTCAAACAAAGTAGCTGCAATTACCACGACAACAAATGTTGTCGTCGAAATATTGCACTACAACATTCTAACCAAAATATCATTGCGGCAGTGTCACCGCAAATATTGTCGTTACAAAATAGCTGCTACAATATCTTCGCTACAAATGTGTCACGTTGTTGCTGCCATCGCGATGAAAATGTCAGGCCACAATTTTAATCACTCTAGTTTGTCACTATAAATTTCCATGTCGTTACAAAAAAAAGTTGCTGCAATTACCACTACAACAAATGTTGTCGTGCAAATATTGTCACTACAAACATTCTAACCACAAATATCATTGCGGCAGTTGTCAACGCAAATATTGTCGTTACAAACATAGCTGCTACAATATCATCGCAACAATGTTGTCAACGTTGTTGCTGCCATCGCGATAAAAATGTCACGGCTACAATTTTAATCACTCTATGTATTGTCACTATAAATTCCATGTCGTTACTCAAACAAAGTAGCTGCAATTACCACACAACAATGTTGTCTCGAAATATTGCAACAAACTTCTAACACAAATATCATTGCGGCAGTTGTCACCGCAATATTGTCGTTACAAACATAGCTGCTACAAATATCTCGCACAAATGTTGTCAACGTTGTTGCTGCCATCGCGATAAAATGTCACGGCTACAATTTTAATCACTCTATGTATTTCACTATAAATTTCCATGTCGTTACTCAAACAAAGTAGCTGCAATTACCACGACAACAAATGTTGTCGTCGAAAATATTGGCACTACAAACATTCTAACCACAAATATCATTGCGGCAGTTGTCACCGCAAATATTGTCGTACAAACATAGCTGCTACAAATATCTCGCTACAAATGTTGTCAACGTTGTTGCTGCCATCGCGATGAAATGTCATGGCACAATTTTAATCACTCTATGTATTGTCACTATAAATTTCCAGTCGTTACTCAAAAAAAGTTGCTGCAATTACCACACAACAAATGTTGTCGCGCAAATTTGTCACTACAAACATTCTAACCACAAATATCATTGCGGCAGTTGTAACGCAAATATTGTCGTTACAAACATAGCTGCTACAAATATCATCGCAACAAATGTTGTCAACGTTGTTGCTGCCATCGCGATAAAAATGTCACGGCTACAATTTTAATCACTCTATGTATTGTCACTATAAATGTCCATGTCGTTACTCAAACAAAGTAGCTGCATAACCACAACAAATGTTGTCGTCGAAAATATTGGCCTACAAACATTCTAACCACAAATATCATTGCGGCAGTTGTCACCGCAATATTGTCGTACAAACATAGTGCAAAATATCATCGCTACAAAAGTTGTCAACGTTGTTGCTGCCATCGCGATAAAAATGTCACGGCTACAATTTTAATCACTCTATGTATTGTCACTATAAATGTCCATGTCGTTACTCAAACAAAGTAGCTGCAATTACCACGACAACAAATGTTGTCGTCGAAAATATTGCCACTACAAACATTCTAACCACAAATATCATTGCGGCAGTTGTCACCGCAAATATTGTCGTTACAAACATAGCTGCTACAAATATCCTCGCTACAAATGTTGTCAACGTTGTTGCTGCCATCGCGATGAAAATGTCATGGCCACAATTTTAATCACTCTATGTATTGTCACTATAAATTTCCAAGTCGTTACTCAAAAAAAGTTGCTGCAATTACCACTACAACAAATGTTGTCGTGAAATTTGCACTACAAACATTCTAACACAAATATCATTGCGGCAGTTGTACGCAAATTTGTCGTTACAAACATAGTGCTAAAATATCATCGCACAATGTTGTCAACGTTGTTGCTGCCATCGCATAAAATGTCAGCACAATTTTAATCACTTATGTTTGTCATAAATTCCAGTCGTTACTAAAAAGTGCTGCAATTCACACACAAATGTTGTGTGAAAATATTGCATACAAACATTCTAACCACAATATCATTGCGGCAGTTGTCACCGCAAATTTGTCGTTACAAATAGCTGCTACAAATATCTTCGCTACAAATGTTGTCAACGTTGTTGCTGCCATCGCGATGAAAATGTCACGGCACATTTAATACTTATGTTTTGTCACTATAAATGTCCATGTCGTTACTCAAACAAGTAGCTGCAATACACTACAAAAAAAAAAAAAAAAAAAAAAAAAAAAAAAAAAAAAAAAAAAAAAAAAAAAAAAAAAAAAAAAAAAAAAAAAAAAAAAAAAAAAAAAAAAAAAAAAAAAAAAAAAAAAAAAAAAAAAAAAAAAAAAAAAAAAAAAAAAAAAAAAAAAAAAAAAAAAAAAAAAAAAAAAAAAAAAAAAAAAAAAAAAAAAAAAAAAAAAAAAAAAAAAAAAAAAAAAAAAAAAAAAAAAAAAAAAAAAAAAAAAAAAAAAAAAAAAAAAAAAAAAAAAAAAAAAAAAAAAAAAAAAAAAAAAAAAAAAAAAAAAAAAAAAAAAAAAAAAAAAAAAAAAAAAAAAAAAAAAAAAAAAAAAAAAAAAAAAAAAAAAAAAAAAAAAAAAAAAAAAAAAAAAAAAAAAAAAAAAAAAAAAAAAAAAAAAAAAAAAAAAAAAAAAAAAAAAAAAAAAAAAAAAAAAAAAAAACATAATGTTGTCTCAAAATCAATTCACAATATCACGATAAAAAACTTAAACAATTATCATCGTAACAAATTATTCACAAAATTCCATTTTACCCAATTGAATGTCAGTATTCAATAGTGCTATTCCATGTGTCAATTGCCACAAACCATTACAAATTTGCCATTCCAATTACATAGTGCAAAATCATAA
>JBBMOL010004402.1:2500-10316 GCA_037954665.1 Laguncularia racemosa | reverse complement strand
ATACAAAAAAAAGTTCTCGGTTAGATGTAATAGTTGGTTTCTTTAGAGATAGAGTGAAATGGAGATGTGAAAAAGGGATCCCAAAGTGTATTAGGTTTGAGAAATAAATAGGGTTGATTTCACTTTTGATTGCTTAGGAAAAGGTGAAAGATTGAAAAAAAAAGTTATTAAAATGAGGGTTCCCTCAAAAAATTTAGGATTTGAATTTTTTAGAAATGATGGTTATAATGGGAGAGGAAAAAAAAAGAAAGGTGAGTTTTTCTTTCTTTTTCCTTAGGACCCGTGGAGATAAATTTATAGGTTTTGAATGAGAGAAAAGAAGTGAGGAATTTTTTCGTTGACCCCCCATAGTGTTGTTTTCCGTTATTAAAAGTAGGTTCGTTAGCCCCCAAATTTTGATATTTTTATTTTCACAAAAAAAGGATTTTTCTGGCCTAGTATTTTAGCATGATATTGGGGAATTCATTGTTTACTAAAAAGCATAAAAAGTATGCTGCTATTCGCCCTGGGTAAAATGGATATGAAAATTTTGGGGTCATTGTTGGAGACTAAAGGTGGATTGGAGATGATAATTATATGTGTTTAAAAACCCCCCTAAATTTGGGAAATTTTTTGCTTGTATTTTTGGTCTAGTACGGAAAGTAAATCGAGTTTGAGGAATACACGAAAGATCCTTTTTTGGCTTCTCTTTAGCCATGTCTTTTAAATCCTAGGAGGTTTCCTCCACTAGCAGGTTTTTTCGGAAACTCATTTATTCTGGTGTGGATGGAGGCAGGCTATACTTTTGGTTTCATAGGCCTTACGAGCGTTGTTTTATCTACTATTCTAAAATAATAAGTTATTAATGATGGAGAAACCAAGAAATAACACCTCACGTGCGAAATTATAGAAGATCCTTTAAGATCAAAAAATTTCCATCGATTGAGTATGATTGTATGTGTGTTAGCATTACTATCCAGGAATATCAATGAACCCGATTATTGCAATTGTCAGGTACCTTTTTAGCTTCTAGAATCTATTTCTTAGTTCAAGATCCTTTATAATGGAATCAAAGAATTAGTAGATCTGTTCGCCGGGAATGGGTAGGGTTATGAATTATAATCTATAATCTGATGATCGAGTCGTTCCATGATTAAGTTCATTCATACGGACGGAATAGGGTTCATAATTCTCATTATGAGAAGGGGTCTTCGAGCGTATCTAAAAAGATTTGTTTAATATAGGATCTACGTCGTTACTTCCATTTCGGATTAGGATAGGCGTAATCGGACGCTTTTTAATATCTATCCTTATTTGGATTTGAGACCTATTCAATTTTTGGCTTCTATTGAATCGAGAAATAGGTTTGATTGTCACCTTTTTGCTTTGTATAATATTAATATTATAAGGTATCTCGGATAATTCAAATCGAGCAATTGGATGTGACTTGGGTATATGAATGACCCAAACAATAGAAATATCCAAATCACTTTGTATATATTCATAATCACATAGATAGATATTATATTCATGGAATAGATTCACTTTCACGATGCTTGGTGGTGAAATGGTAGACACGCGAGACTCAAAATCTGTGTAAAGAGGTGGAGGTTCGAGTTTTCAAGGCATAATATTGAGAATACTCTTGAATGAGCAATTTTAATAGGATTCGGATCGAGTCGATATTGATATACGTGAGATCTTGGAATTGGAATAAGTTGGCAGCGGATCACGAAATTGGCGATCTTCTATATTAATGAATGGGAGAGTCCCCTTTGAAATCGTCGCCCGCACACTCGCTTCAAAGGAATCAAAAGGGTAGATTTTACCCAAAAGAAACCTTGGTAAAATGCGCCGAACCAGCGATAGAGTACATTAATAGTGTTTGGGATTGAGACTTACCCTTCAGTGACTTTGGACCGGAGTTCCAAAATGGGTATCTGGATCGGGTGAATTCAATATAGACGTGTTGGCATTTAGCTTTTCTTTTAGGGTATCCGAAAGAGAATAAGTATTTTGGTGTGAATAGTACGAACCCCTTCGGAAAAACAATTCGAAATTTGGTCGGTCAACTGGAATGTGTTTATCTATAGGGGTTTCAATTGAACGATCCATCGACTGGCGAAAGAAAATCTAATTTTATTTAGTTATTAATTAAAATTAAACCAAGATTGTTATTGGAGCAGATAGCAACAACATTTCTCGACTGGTAGTTTTGATTTTAATGGAATTTCATTTTTAATGGGAAATTTTTGATGTCGTGAGTAATGTTGGTTCTTCCGTGTTCAAAATTTTTGTTTAGGAGTTATACATCCATACTAGTGTTTTGATTAAAGATTCAATTCTTCGTGTTGCATATTGCTCGTGGAGCTAAGGTCAAAATAAGAAGAAAGAGGTGTTTCAACGATCTACATCAGTCAATTTGTTCACTTAATTATTTCACGGCACATATTTTTCGGCTAATAATGGGAAACTTTTATGTTCTGAATCGATTTTAAATTTCATGGGAAAAGCCATCTTTTTCTCAACAATGTCTTTGTCATTTGTCAATAGCCTTCCGTAGATAGGAACATATTTGATAAATACTGATAACTCTCGGATGGAGTATAGAACGGAAAAAATCCATTAGATAATGAATATTGGTTCTAAGCATTTGGCGATGAATCAACAATTGAAGTGCTTTTCTTGCGTATTCTTGATAAACCAGCGTTATATATAGATGTAGGGGGATCTCTTTGGGAGTAAGAAGCCCTTGAATCTCTTCATCTGCAAAGAATTCTCGATGTGAAAACACAGAGACAAAGGGTGATCTTTGAAATGGAAAAAGAGTGGATCTGCAGGGTCCAAATGAATTGGCTTATTCGAAAAAGCCTTGTCTTTGGAAGATCTATTCGTGTCTGGTACTGCATGGTTCACTCTGCAAGAACTCGAATCATTCTTTGAGCTCATCCTTTTCATCATAAATGATCGTTGCCCCGAAATGACTGGCGATAGGGAAATCAATTATTGGTCTTTCGATACAATCAAATAGAAGAAGGGGATATTGGAGCCCAAACTATGTGATTGAATAAGTCTCTTATTGTTGCGGGTCGAGGACTCTTCTCTTTTTTCAACCGATTCGTATTTTCATAGAGAAATCTGTCAACGATAGAAAGATCGGTTTTGATCATATCTAAAGGATTCTTGGTTTGGGCGAAGAAGAATGTACTCGATCATTTCAAACTGATGCAATTTTTTCTGTCGCGAGGATAAGGGCTTTAATTTAATAGGCATGAATAGTCAGAATATTTCAACGAGTCATAAGAAGTGATGTTTTTTCTCGGTTTGGGTAGAGACAAAGGTTTGAGCGATCCCAATCGGCAGAAAACTAAAGTAAAGAAGTATCGTTTAATTTTCTTCATGCTCGTTCAAGTTGAAGTCATTTGGACAAAAAAGAATTCTTCGTTCATATTTTTTTCATATAGACCCGATATAGGATTATGGGCAATTTCTTAGAAATATTTTTTGAAAGTTTCCCATCTGATAGAAAGGATCATGATCCCGAAGATTTAGGGATCGCAAATCCAAGTTGTCTATGAAGGAGATCAATTGTATTAGTGTTTAGAATTGATTTTTCTGTGTAATATAATCGATAGGGTTCTTGGTAAGTGTACAAGATCTGTACATTGGAACATGGTTATGGACCCAATCCATTAGTAGGAACATTTTTTTTCAAATGAAATCCCTAGTATATGAAAGGGTGAAAAAGTGCTTTTGTTGTTGTGGAATAAGAAGCTTGTATCTTTAAAGCATGTATTTAATTTATTGGAGTATTAGAGGGGGATCATTTTTGGGGAAAGAGTGAAAAAAATAACAAGAATATTTTTAGTGGAAATTTTAATCTGGAGAGTAGTTCACCAATAGAGAGGGTAAGTAATTGATCTTCCATAGTCATGAATGTTTGGAATCCATATTATGCAAGGAGACATTGTTTTGTAATTCGAATTGAAGGGTGATATAAAATCGGTTATTTCGGTTCATATCATTTGTTGGCATAATAGTTAGAAGTCAGCTCGTATAAGGTCACGATAATATCGTCATATCTAATATCGTCACTATTCCTATATCGTATATCAAAAGAAAACTTTAGGTTGTTATCAGGAATTGTTAGAAAAAACTGTAATGAAAGGAACATAGGAGTTTGGGGTATTTTACAATGGTGTCAGTTCCCATAGAAACCTATCATAAAAAACCCCCAGGGGGGGATGGGGAAGGGAGCGAAAAGGGTTTTCTGGATGTGAAAGAAAAATTACCCCAAGGGGTTGTAAAAAGAAATTGTTGATATGAGAAAGGAAATATGTTTTTTTGTAAAAGGGAGTATTAAAACCAAATTTTCATTAGAAAAATTTTTATAAATGTAAATAAGTATGTAAGTAAATTGTCGGTTGTTTTTTTTTTTGATAAAGGTATTCTTGAAAAATGCCTTGGTAAAACCCCCGATTTGATAATTTTTTTTGTCTTTTAGGGGGAAAAAACAAAGAAAATTTCTTTTTTATCAACGAATACTTTTCCGGGGGATTTATTTTTTTTTTAAACAACAGTTAATTTTTTTCTTTTTTTTTAATGAAATTTTTTTGTAGATCGAGTTCGTTTTTGAAAAAGTGTTTCGAGGATGGGATTTGGTTGATATTAGGATGAAAATACGAGAGATTGATATTAAAAATTTTTTTTTAGAGGTATTGATTTGCCCCAAGGGCCAACAAGATGTGCCCCCAGAAGAAAACCCCGGGTATTTCTTTTTAGGAATTCCCCTAATTTTTCGAGCAACTAGAAAGGATTTTTAAAAAGGAAAGATTCAGTTAGATGTTGGGTTTCCCTATCCAGAAGTTTTCGCAAATTTCCTATTTTGTGGATAATCAAAGATTTGCCCTTTTCCCCACTCTGTTCTAACCATAGAGGCTGGGAAACAAAGGAAGTGTGTACGAAGGATAGCAGCAAAAGAGAAGGAAAGGATTAAATAGAGGAACTCCGAACTTTGGAGATTCAGATGTTGTCGATATAAATGGTGATCTTTTTGATGAATCATTTTTTGGCGAAGAAGATTATGGAAAACTTTATCGAAATTCACTTTCAAAATTCGTTGTGGAAGACGAATTTTTTTGAGAATTCGCCATAAATATATTGATCCATGATAATATCATGAAAATGGATAAAAAATTTTTTATGCTACTTATTTATGGATAGGTCTGAAAAAGTATCTTAAAATAGAAATTTAGATATTTTTTCCTGTCGAGGTAAGGAACCATGGATTATATGTTTGGAATAGATTCATTTTGAGAGAGTTGAAAAGCATATTCGTTGAAAGGTTTATAATTGCCTTTCTCAACGCATTTCTTTAGAAAAAGACCCGTTTTTTCCTCTTTTCGGATGGTAAATATTTTAGAAATGGGTGTGAATCAAACCATGTTTGATTGAAATGGAGATACTGTACAAGTTTTCCCTTTAAATTAGATAGATTCATATCGGAAAGAGGTTGAAATAAGTTTTTCAAAATTGAACTATTTGTCTTGTTGAGGTGTTCCAGAAATGTCTGCGATCGAGTAAATAGCTTACGAACCGTGGATCGGATCGAATTGCAAAATGGAAAGATTTGTACAAATTATACTTTCGTACACTTTGTGGAAAACGTTAGGTATGAATATGTTAGATACTGTGATGATTGGTGAAATAGTATCTCTCTCCAAAAAAGCATGTTTTTTTTTACCGCGCCAAAGAAATTATTTTGTGCGAATGAACAAGATATTGAGGAATTGCCATACGTAAAATCATAATTTTGATACGGGCTCTTTCCACATAAAAGGGGAATCTTTGTTACAATAGAAGCAGAAGTGGTGTGGATGATTAAGAATCGAAGTCGATTTGCTTATAAAAAGAAGACATCAATGAATTCGATGAAATGGTTTCACGGGATTCAGCCAATTGTCTTGATCGTGGGATATCATTGAGAAATAGGAATCGTGTTATCAAAGATTTCCTGCGATTATTTTCTAGTATGGAATGAGTCAATCATCACTTTGGTATCTTATTTGAACAAAATGGTGATATTGTTCTCACATTGATCAATAATTTCGATTTTTGGGAAGTATCATGATATCATTATAATGGTTTAATTTTTGAAATGAACGATTTGAAGACTATTGATTCTAACAAATGATTGCAGAGTTGATCATTCGGACTTTCAATTTAGTACGCGGATTCGGACTATGAATGGGGGTATTCCGAACTCACAAGAAAAAAGGAAGTGAGTTAGACAAAAAAAGAAGAAACTTGGACAAAAAGAGAAGTAATTGGAAAAATGAAACGAAGTGACTTAGACAAATCCTTTTTGTCGATAACCTCAGACATCAATCGAATATTGATTAATACGTAATCGATCGAAGACTACTTGAAAAGGTCTTTCTGCTCAGAAACGAAATGTTCAACATGTTCTGGAAATTTTGCTACCCATTGGACCATTTGTATCTATATGCATTAGGATACCGATTCACGGATCTATCGGTTCGAGAAAGAAAAATAAGAGGATCGAACTGACTTTTTCAAATTCGATATAATGTTGGTTGATCGTATATTTCATTTATAGTTCTTGATTCAGTGTATCATTTCCTATTTGATCCTTTGATTTCATATTCGAAGTTGCGATCGGATCTATTCATTAAAAGAATCGATTCAATACATTTCTTTATGTACCATAGGTGCTATATTGGATTTGATCAGATTTCGGATCAATCTATATGATGACTGCCTCATTATGTTGTTGCTAGCAATACCATTTTTGGTTTTTGGATCTTCCAAATCATTCGCAGGAGATCCGGACCATTTTTTTCTGATCTTCGATAAAAAAGATTCATTCTCTTCATAAAAAACAGGAGGTAGAACAATAAGATTTCTTTTTTCGATTATCCTGGAGTTGAATACCTCATTCAAGAATTGTTTTTGATCAATAGTAAGAATCATAGAAAAAGGCTAAATCTTATGATACACAGATCCGGCTCGGTTATTGATAGAGTGAATAGACCTGCCATTTCTTGAAATCTCTCTTCTGATTCAAAATCGTTGGTGCAACGTGTATCCCCCCTGTTCCGGTCATGGAACAGATGAAATAAATCAAAAAATGTATTTTTGTTCAAGAATGAAATCTTATTGGAACTGTACATATCCAGTTCATCCTTCGGAACCATATCCCATCCCGGATCTAATAAAATAGGATGAATTGTTGAGACGGTATTTTGTAAATACGTAATTATCTTGAATATATTAACTATTTCTTTATTTTCCGATCGCCTGGAAGGGACAAAAGAAACATCTTGCTTCAACAATTTCTGATCTATACCGGACCTCTCGGTAGGATTCGAACCCAGATGAAGTTCTGACCATCTGTCAGAGAAAAAAGAAAGAATGGATCTTGTAGGATTCCCAAGAAATTCTTCGATTTCTTCCGGAAGCAGATGATTATTCATCCCCTTCTCACGTTCCGCGAATAGCCGGGACATTGAGGAATATCCAGAAAGGCATTTAGAGAGTCGGTCTGATTCTATCTCTGTTCGTTCCGTTTGACGAAAGGAAGGATCCAAAAGAATCGATCTTTCTTTTAGTTGTTGAATCTCTCTTTGATTGATCAATGGGTGATATTCCGAATCCTCATTACTAATGGAATCGAAATGATCTCTGGATTGATCAGAAGATCCTTTCAATTGGCTAGAATCCGTTACTTGAACGAAACTAGATCTTGTAGAATCATATTGAATATTTGACGATACATTCCGTACCTTGCTAAAAAACCGATCCTTGTTTACCAACC
>JBBMOL010004401.1:5000-10317 GCA_037954665.1 Laguncularia racemosa | reverse complement strand
TTCAAACACTTTCCCAAACCTTCAAAGGGAAACAACTTTTTTTTCGAAGACCAAACCTTTCAAACGGGGGAAATTTTTTATTTTTAGAAGCAACCAAACCTTCAGTTTTTACGAATTTTTCCAAATTACGTTCTAATTTTAATCGTATTTTAAAGGCCCTATCCCCTTTCAAGTTTTTTTTGGGTAAAAAATTTGATGGTTTTACAAAAGTTGGATTTTATTATGGGGTTTTTAATTTACTAAAGTTTTACAAGACTTTATTCAAAGATTTCATTTTATGATAAAATGAGTAAAATTAAGATTTCAAGTTTTATAAAAATTTTAAAAATTTAGATATTTGTGCTATATTTTGGGGAGATCCCAGTTCAAAGTAAGGATAAAAATTTTAGGGTTTGTTCATGAAAAAAGGGGGCCACAATGTGAGGGATATCTTCAACAAACTTGACCCAAAGGATTACCAAAAAGATCTCGGTAAAATAATTTACCCAAAGTTATCCTCACACAAAATCATAGAATGCAGTTCTCTCCAATAGATCCAACTTATTTTTAAATTTAAAAAATTTCAAAAATAAATTAAGATATCACGTGGAAAGTAGCCTTTTTTTCTTCATAAAAGGAGTGTTTAATTCAAATGAAAAAAAAAAGAACGTTGTTGAACAAAAAAGAGACACACAATAGAAAAGGTTCAAAATTTCAAGCGAAAAAATCTTTACATTAATGAAAATTTTCATAAAAGGAAATATATTTTCCCCATTTTTTTTAAAATTCCTTTCGTAAATAAGGAATTTGTTTGTTGTTTCATCACTGTATTTGAGTGATTAGCTTGTAAAGAATAGAAAGATCAACAGTGGATTTGCCTTGAAGGGTTTATGTTGTATATCTTCAATTGTTTGAATAGTGAAACCAAACCCGGTTAGACAACCGGGGACCCGGTGTGGAGCGGAAAAAGGGAAGAATGACGCGCGAGGGGAACTCTTAAATATTAGCATTCTATTCTTCCTAACCCTATTATTTAGCACTTTTTTGTTCTTCATTTTTATTCCGTATTTTTAGTCGAGAGTTTTGATTGATTTTGCGAAAAAAAAATGAAACTTTAAGTAAATTTAACAATTCACCCCCCCCCTTGATTAATCTAATTTGGGGGCTAAAAACATGAATACAATGATCTTTTTGTTTAATTTGGCTTTACATGTTTCCCCCAAGGATGAATTAGATATTTGGTGTGGGGTTGCATAAAAAAATTGAAATTTAAATTTGGGTGCAATGGAAATTTATATTGAATAAAAAGAAAAAAACTAATAAATGGGGATAAAAAAAAATAAAGTAAAAGAAACCCAATTGTATAATCTTAAAATTTGTAGAATTCAATCTTCCGAAATGATTCCCAGAATTTTCAAATTTAAAGCAAACTTCAACAAATAACTTCTTTCTTCAAACTAAAAAATTTGGGGAAAAACATGGAATGTAAAAGAAGCAAAGAGAATATAAAATCCTACACGTGCCAAGAGAATTCCAAAGATTCAATAAAGCAAAACAAGGATCTCAAGGTTCAACAAGGGTCCTATTTATAGATCCAAAGAGAGGATGATAAGGCCTGATCTGATAGAATTGAGTCGCAAATTTTAATCACAAGATAAGAGTTGTTGAGAATTTCAGCATTGATTATCCAGAACAATGTAGGCCGCTCAAGTCCAGCGGCCTTGATAGCTGGCTCAAGCCGACCCTTTTGATGTTCTTTCTATGCCGGTTAATGTCTTCTATGGCTTTGAATGTTTTCTTCTAACCTTCTTCAATGCCGCGACCATCAATGGAATCCTTCACTTGCTTCTTCAATTTTTGGTGGAAAAATACCTCTCCAATTAACTTTAATTTACTTTAGTCCCTCAAAACCTGAAATTTTCAAATAAATCCACTCATGTAATACCATTTCTTTTATATTTACTTATAATATTGGGAAATAAATTAATATAAATCCAAAATAAATATATGTAAAATGTGATCTTATCAACCATCCCCACACTTGTACTTTTTGCTGTCCATCAACAAAAAATTGACTTAAACATACAAACCGCCATTAAACTTTTGGGCCCAGTGTTCTGACCATAACTAAAACGTGTATCTATATATCGAGTTGAAATTTTAGTAGTGTAATCTAATAAAACAGATTTTTTAATCCTAAGTGTTTACAAATGCAAAAGAAAAATACTTAGTCCCATAAGGAACAAACATTCATAAACTTTATTGTTTAATAGCAAGTATATTCCGCCTCAATTTTACTTCTATAAACAGTAACAAAAAAGTAAAGCTTATGGTATCCATTTTTTCCCAATAAATTTCTCCCTTTTAATTTAGTCCTATATCACTTATTGCCCTTATAATCCATTTATTTTTATTTCCTTAATTGACAGCGGAGTCCAGACTGCCACTCTTCAGAGACCAAAGCTCGCCGCTAGTCAACCTGGCTTTTTCATTAAGGTTCTATTTTTTTTTTTTTTGCCCTATTCGCCCTTCTCGATGTTTGAGTTTATTGAGTCGCACTCCGGCTCATCGCCTAAGTTGACCAGTTTTAAAGGACCCCTATAACTTTTCCTCACTCTGACATTTTAAGAAATGGATACTCAACTCAATTATCCTAGTCATTGATAAAAGCATCTAATTATTTATAATTATTTTTTTGCATAAAAAACATTATTAGTTAAAACCTATTTTTGAGAAGGGATCACTAATAAAAAATTTTCCTTAACCTCTTCACTAAGTGTTAAGGGTATCCTCAAAGAATATTCAGAGAAATTTTATCCCAACCACTTTTCCATATTAAACTTGCTTTTTTTTTTCAACTTAATAGGACTCAATTCCTCCAATTTAAAGGCTCAACATAGTATAATCCTGCTCTAGAGATTTGTACTATTCAATTTTAACTATTGAAAACTAGTCACAACAGTTGGCACAGGGCACCAATCTAATTAATTTCAAGATTCCAAGATGAAAAACACTTAAGGACTAAATAAAGCATGGGATTGTAAGCACATGATTTGCAATCAATCCATATACTTCTACATTTATAATCCTTTCCCACACTTAAATGGACAAGTCCTCGTTGTTCCTATAATAGCACAACATAAGAAAAGAATGTCCAATGCAAAAAGTGGAAAACACTAGTACTTCCCTATTGTAATTTGTTTCATCAGCAATAAAAATTCCTCCCAAAATTTTCTGTCCATCCTTAGAGTCCTTTGAAGCAAGAGAATTGAGTGAAGAAGTGAAGAGAAAAATAGTCAAAGAAGGAGACAGTTGCAGAGAGAGAGAGCATCCTGGAATAATAATAGTGAGAAGAAACATACGTGAGCCAATAGAAGAGAGAAGGCCGACCAATTCTAAAAACTGATAAAGGCCACACCCACTACCGTACTCCCGCCGTCCTTTGAGCCGGCCTTTTATTTGTACCAGTTTTAGGGTCCGGCTAAACCGTGGCTCTTAATCCACCTTAATAGAATTTTTTCTCATATGTTTGTATAATTTTTTTATATCAACAAAACAAAAACACTAAGTATAAACTTATTGGCAGGGCTGCCTCCCACAAGCGCTTATTTTATATTCCTACCTGCCTTTTCCTGTTCAAGTTCTCATATCTCTTAAATCCACACTTGTGGCTTTCTATCAACATTTTCCCTTTCCATAGTAATTTTAGAAGATAACTGTTTATCTCGCTTAGTACGTTGTCTTTGTTTGCCTTCAACTCAACTGCACCATAAGGAAACACATAACAATTACAAAAGTCCAACCATCGTATTTCAACTTAACCTGGAATACTTGTCAGCGAGTTTTGTATTAAGACCTTTGACCAAGAAAAATTTCTCGCCTCACGATGTGTTCTTATCATCCATCCTTTGGTTCGTTCCTTTGTAAATTTTTGAGCATTTCATAGTCTCTTCTTTCAATTTACCTCTGATTTAGTTAACGCAATCTTTTTTCACCAGCACTTCTCATCAAATTTAATAATTTAATAGCCAGAATGCCTTGTGCCAGCTCTACTTAATACACTAGTTACCAAACAAATCATTTAATGGGAGACATACCTATAGGGTTTTTAAACGCTAATCAATAACCCATAATGCATCGTCATTTTTAAACCAATCTTTCCTGGAATCATTTTGCGAGTCGTTTTCTAAATTCCCTTAATATCCCTATTAGGATACCTCAACCCACTTACTCTTTGGTGTATGATTAGGTGGCAATTTTGTGAGTAAACCCATATTATTAATAATTTTCTCGAATTTGCTTGTGTAACAAAAAATGTTTTCCCATCACTTATGATACTCCCTTAGGTTTTGTAGTTCAATCCCCCCCCTCTAAATCTTAAAATATATTCCTTTTTCAAAAGTTAATGAGAACCCTGCGTCAATAGTTTTAGATCAACCATCCTCTACCCTATTTTGGAAACATAAATCGATAGCTAAAAGAATAATATTTGTTTAAAAATATGATGGAAAAGACCCATAAAGTCGATTCCCCCAATCGTTCAAAAACTCAATTACAAGTATTAATATTTTGTGTAAATTCGTGTCCTCCTAGAAATGTTTCATTCTTAACATTGAGCACAAGACATTATAAGTAGTTACCTGGCTATCACTGAATAAAAACCTCGCAAAAAAATCTACAATAAAATTTGTAGCTGCCGTTTTTTTCTGACCCAAGTGACCCCGCCTCTTCTATAATGAACAATGCTGTAGAATGCTACGTTCCTCTACTTTTAAGTACACACGTCTAATTATTTGGTCACACAATTTTTTAAAGAGATATGTGCATCCCAAAAATAAAACTTCACATCATGATAAAATATTTCTTTTTTTTCCGTTTTTAAGGATTAAACCATAATGAGTGTTTGGCTACCAAATATTAACGATATCAGCATACTAAGTAATCCGTGGACTTCTCCAAGCATTACAATTGTTCATCATAACTTTCATTATAGTTGAATCAAAACAATTTTGATTTCTAGACGGATAAATGATTCACCACCACATTTTCAATTCCCTTCTTTTCTTATTTTCCAGTGAAATACTGCATATAAATCCATCAATAACTTTACAAATCTATACTTAAGGGTACATTGGTCATATAAACTATGATTTAGAACTTATTAGATAAGGCCTAAATTTATGGCATGCAAATATACTGCTATAATTCTTTTTCATTGTGGCATATTTCCTATTGCGCCTATTTTAGGTTCGGCCGCATAAATATTACATGAAATGACTTATCTTTCCTTTACCTAAGTACCTCTCCTACAGCAAGTCGTTGGCATCGAACATCAACT
>JBBMOL010004400.1:0-10324 GCA_037954665.1 Laguncularia racemosa | reverse complement strand
AAAAGAGAATCGTTTAAAAATCAACAACAATTGAGATTCTCATTATTTTTTTATAAATTTTATTTTCCATAATTTGTATCTGCAATTTAGGATAGAAGAAGAAAAAAAAGAAAAAGAAAACCAAAGAAAGAATTAATACATAAAAAAAAAAAAAAGAAAAGAAAAGCGTACTATTAATTACTACTGGTAAGATCCGTTGATCTCTTCACTGAATGATACCTTCGAGCCAAACTTGAGACTGTTCCATCAATTCAGACTTAACCTAAACATCAAACACAGAACTCCATCTGACTGAGAGCTCCATCCCATCAACGTCACCTTCCCTCATCATGCTCACAAGGTCATCATGTCTCAAATCTTGCAAACCCAATAAAGCACTGTTCTTCTTCAGACTTTCGAGTGTAATTACTTGTTTGTCCTTGTCCATTAATAGCTCGAACCCTTTACACAATTCCCTCACCAGCCCATCTCCCCCCAGCTTATTTGCCATTACAGGCAACAAGTCTTCGAACTCGATTCTTCTCTTGCCGACACCAGCCATGTTTTGGTGGGAAAAATATGAAGAATACAAGTGTTTCTTTCTGTTTATGTTGCTGTTTTGTTGTGTGGTGCAATGATGGTGCCTTGTATATATATATATATATATATAAAGAGTTAGACGTGTTGGAATAAGAGTTTAGGAGAGGGATATGTAATATTTGATGGGTTCTAGGAAGATGGATTTGGTTCCTTTCTGGATGACAGCAGAGGAACAGAAATTTAAGAGTTGGTCGGCTTTGATTCTATAGACTGATTCTACATATCTGTTTCTCAGAAGTTTGTCAAGGGCATTTTCGTCTTGTAACATTTTTAAGGTTTATTTGATATTCAAGCTATCTAGTGTCTATTATTTTATACCTACATATCGAAATGAGTCCATCATCAAGCTTATTAAGATCTGAAATAATATTAAAAAATTTCCTAGCACTTTTTCTTTTTTTGCCAACTTTTCTAGCACTTATTGACTACTCGAAATTATATGTTATAAGTTATATTTTAAGTATTGTTTTTTTATTCATTTTATTCTCTATATACTATATTTGAGAGTCTTCTATATATTAGAGATAATTAAAAATCACCTTAAAACTGTTTCTTGGTATGAATGGACTCTCAAAAATCCTAAAAATATAACTTCATCTCTCATAATTTTTAAAAAATATATTTATATCATCAAATCATTGCAAATACCTAAAATTAAAAGAATAATAAAGAACAATTGTTTTTTAAAGCTTTAGCAATGTTTTTGAAGTGTATGCATATCTTTAAAATTATGTGAAGACTTTTTAGTCTTATTTTACTTTATGAATGAATCAACTATAAGCCACGCATGATGTGAGTAAGCTCAAACAAAAAAGGATGTGTAGATTAATTCCTATCTTGAATCAATTCCTATCCTCGAGAACTTTGTCAATTTTGCTACTCATATTGCCTTATGCTAAGGTTATCCTCATCGTACTCTTAATGACTTGGAAGAATATGAACGAATCGAGAGGGTGAGCAAAATAAAGGTTCAAGGCTAAGACTAAGATTTATGCTAAAACCATTTAGATGCATCATGTTGTAAGACAATTGTTGCGTATGAGCAGGTTAATTATAAGGAAAATATCAAACATATTAAAAAAGGGGATACATTTCTAGATAAAAGTACATAAAAAAAAAGTTATTGTTCGTTACGGTTGTTCAATCTGCCTAACTAAAAAAATACCTTCTATGTATACCCTTAAGTGTAAGATAATTATTCTATTAAGTAAACTATCTGTCATTCTTTCATTTCTCAAGCTTGAGGGGCTTGCAATAACTTGGTGCTTGTTATAGGCTCAAATTGGCCTGAGGTCCTAAGTTCATGTCGTTCAAATAAAATTACAAAATAAGAAAGTACCTAAAGTGATTGGCATACATTAGAAAAGTAATTTAACTCCTTTGAGAAAAATGCTCTACTAATCTTTCCTATATTGAACAAAGTATCTTGAAGGAAAATTTACTTATTAAAAATATAGCATCATACCAATACTATAAATTAGGAAGCCCTCCAACTAAGTAAGGCATCTAATACTTCCACATAATTTTAATTATCATACCCTTATGTTATTTTTTTTTTTTACTTAAGCATTAGAGTCAAAGTGTTGGAGACACTTTTAGCACCTTACTAGCTCATATTTTGTTTATCCTACATGTTAGAGTTTGTTAGTTTGAAGACTCAATCTAGCTCAAGAGTAATTTGAAGCAATTAAAGCAATCAAACAAACTTGTTCTTCATTCTTAAAATTTTAAAAATTATTCCATGTGTCACTGTTTTATTGTAAGTGTATGGATTCAAATGTAAAGGTCATATGCGTGTTGTGGGCATACAAACTGCATGTGGTTGAGAGAGAAGTGGCATAAGATGGTACATATAAGATAATTGAGTGAGAATAAAGTAGAGAGGAGGAGTAAGACAATCCTAATAAGCTCAAATGCATAACTAGTAAGTAGGGGAGCTCAATAGCATCAAACCCTACTATAGTATGATGAAAATGTCTTGCATTCTTCACTATTTACTATTGATAGTTGATATTAGACCTTCTTAATGGATTCCTTAGATGGGATCCTATTGCAACTAGGCCTGGTGAAGACCTTCTTAAAATGCATGGGCTCATTGGAAAAAATTAGTATCGAATAGAACAACCCAATAGGCTCTACTCCAAGTCTATCATTTTAAATCTTTTCTCATCATCTCTATTCATAAGTTTAACTCTTTGAACCTTGTCATTTGAGCGAAAAAAATAAAATCCATTTTGATTAATGGACTCAAAGCTTATAGTTGGATTTAGCCCTTTTATACCTATTATTCTAGCATATTGTGGCCTTTTGTGTTTTTAATTGGTTGATCTAACCAAATGTCACTTTCAAAATTTCTTGATCATAAGTATTCTTCTACATGCACCCCCAAGAATCATGTCATGTCGTATCATTAACTTTTGAATATTCTTTTACATGTATCCTCAGAGAATCATGTCATATCCTATCATTAACGGTCTCCTTTCATTTGGCATCAGCTATACTTTATAGATTTGAGCTTACCTTTCCCTCAAGGCAATCTAAATAATGTCTGTATCTTGTACACCTTCTTTTTCATCATCCTCTTCATCTATGTGCCAAGGGTTCATGCTAATACTTGCACATGGCGCTTAACTAACCTTTGTATAAAAGAGCAAAATTTGATATGATGCTAGACATTTCTAGTGGTTAGATGCATGGCTTATACAAATCTAAGGTTATGGATTTAATTCATAACTGGAGAATTTTTATATTTTCAAGTCATATTTATTTATGTTAGTTGAATGACATTTTCTTTTTATATATCTGTTTACTTTTTTTTCACAATATTTAATAAAATTAAATTTCATTTGTTGCAAAATTATAATTGACTAAATAAATTCTCTTGAGTTGTTATTTGTCATTCTCCTAATTATGATTATTTTTTTTACAATAAATGATAAGTGACAATTGTATTGTTAATATTTCAAATATTTCAATCTTATCAAGTAAGATATTAGTAAATAATAGCAATCATATGATTAATGTAGTAACATCTTTTTATAATTAAAATTATGAAAAATGAATGTAGATTATTAATGACTGGTTACCTAATTACTTTATTGAAAATGATATTTTTTGAATTTTCATAAATTAAACAATTTTACAAAGTCACCATATAAAGAAATTGTAAAATATTTATATTTATAGCATGTTGCTCTTTTCATTATACATGTAAAATCTAATTTAAACATTTTTTGTGATATATTTTTCTAAGGTTTTGAAAAATATTGGGTACTTAAATAAAAAAATAAAGATTCAAATAAAAAATGATAAATATTGAGAATTAGAAATATATTTCTCCTTGTAATTTTTCAACTATAATACATGTAATTTTCAAACTATCGAGTACAAAATTAAAGTGAAAATCCTAATTTACCACCGAAGCTTATTCCCCAAAATTTACAGGAAAAGCATACTTATAGTAAAAGAAATGTTTTTTTGATTTATGCATATAAAGTATTCTTTTACTAATTGCCCTTGTATGGCACAAGCAAAGGTGTCAGCTAGGAGCACATCCATGTCCCTTTGACTGCCAAAGCAGTGCACGGATGCCTGGCTACAGGGTGTATCGTCTGTTCACACGCATATGACCAAAGATGCTCTCAATAACCTAAAAGAATAATATAATAATAAATACTACTCACAAATTAATGCTTGAATAGATTACTAAATTTTTAAAGTATAATTTTATATATTTAAAAAAATATACTAAAAATCTTAAATTGTTGTTAGAGATGTATTTGTAATTTACTCAAATAATTAATTATCAAGCGTGATTATTGTTGCTCCAAGGTTTTCTTTCCAACCTAGACTCCGGATGTGCATGTTTGCAGAAATATCATGGAATTTAATTTGAACTATCAATATTAATTCGAAAATTCAATTTAAAATGTGAATGGAAATAGAATTATTTTCACAATAGAGAAGGAAGTAAATTAACCACGAGAATTTAATATAATTAACATTACATCACATTTTTCAAAATAGGGAAATCGTTAGACTTACAAAAACTCTATAAATGGGACAATAAATCTAAATCCAGATTTTAATTACAAAAAATCTATAAAAAAAAAAGCCCCAAAGAAATAATAAGTGATGAGGATGTTAAGCATCCAATATCGACCCATTATTTCGAAACTTATGAAAATAAGTCTCAATTATTGGAGGTCGTTCTACGCCCTATATTATCGTTTATTTATTTTTATTTTTATTCTCAAGTCTACCGTATTTGGAAGCCGGCCAACGACAAGAATATATGAAGGAAGTTTCCCAGACTTTCCAAATAATAATAAGAAATTTTCGAGCTTTCACGATAATAAGAAAGATTTATTTACTTATTCCTTAATAGCACACCGACTTTAAGAAGAGGAATAGGATTGAGGGCACCCTATATTCCTCTCTCTATTATCTATCCCAAGAAAAATCAATTGGAGATTTAAGCTTAAGCTAGTCGTATAGTTATTAAGTATGACTAAATTTATGGTATTTAATTCATCATATTGTAAAATTTTATTTATTTTCACCTATTAGTCATAATTTATAAAACATGTTATTTTTAATAAGCTTTTATTGTTGAATGCATATTGATTTTAAGTGTTGGATTTTTTTATAGTTTTATTTATATTTTTAACAAAGTGATTTAGTTTTTAATGCTATTATTGATTTATGTATTGAAAATAGAGATTAATAATAATTAAAAATAAAAATTTAATATATATATATATATAAATAAATTATAATAAGATTAAAATCGAATTAATATTATTAAAATGGTTGATGGGATAATAGAAAGTATTTTTAAGTGATAGGAGAGAAACAGGAATAATGTAGATAATTTTTGAAGGAGAAGGGGAAAGCAGGGCCACCGGCCAACTGGAACCGGTCAAAATTCAGAATCTATCTATGGGTGGGTTTGTACGTGTACGGGTCAATTCACGGCAAAGCAACCTTGTCAATTTAGGTCAAGAATTACATGGGCGTGCACCCCATCGGTAAAATAAAGCCAGCAGTTTGGCATTTCAGGGGTTATCCATCTTTAAGGAAAAAGGTGCATCGGTCCTTAATGTGGTTTCTCTCATAAAATTGCATTGCTTACTTAAATAAAACGATAGATATTATTATTATTATTATTATTAATATTTATATGTTATTTATTTAAACATGTAATGAATCGATATTAATGATTTTCTTTTTTCTTTTTTGTTTATGAATATGATGCGTTCATGCACTCGAATTTTTTAATTATTTTTAATACATTTCTTGAACAGCTTTTTCTAGAAAAATAAATAAATAAATGACACGTGTTTCAATATATTTTATAAACAAAAGATATGTGTTCTTTCTTTTAATGAGGGACGCACGATTTATGTTCTTCTCAACGGTTCCGATGCATGCTGGGTGAAGAGGTCGTGATACGTTAATTTGTGGGTTTTCATGGGCCAACAGAAGCTGAGCCCTATTCCAGGTATGGCCCTGTGGCCCTGCTAGCCAGGATGAGTCATGGACTCGGTAGTGCCAGTTTCTGGGCAAGGTCCCAATTGGACCGGCCCGTGTACATGTCTATTGCACAGTGTAGGGAGGAATTTGATACGCAGAGAGACCAGCTACGGTAATATCAAAAATACTAACTGCATTTTAGGAATTTTTGTTTTTCAATTTTATACAAAATTGTACATATTCAACTGAATTTTTATTTTCTAGATTTTATACTCAAAGTTTAAAATTTCTGGATATCATATTCAGTCCAACCTTCACCTGTCAAATTTAATGCTCCATCATTTTAAGAAGAAAGAGTGATAAAAGATCATTGAATAAAAAGTATAAGGGTAAATAATTAGAAGTAAACAGTAAATTTAAAAACTAAAAAGTTTCAATTGCATATAAATTTTAAAATTCAAATTTTAGGAGTAAAACACATAAAAATGAATGGCTAACTCTTATACATTGACTCTTAATTTGAATAAAGCCAAAACAAAGACATATATAGGTATATTGCAAATAATAATTGAACACTAATATTATATTTATGCCAACTAATCAATCCACATACCATATTAGCATTATTAAAGCATATATAATGAAACCTTTGTCAAAGCAGTTGTGCTAGAAATGAAAACTTGAAACATATTGTACTAGAATCAACAATAGCCTAATTTTTGGAAGGTTTCCTAGTTACATATGCAATTTTGTTGATAAATCAAAAAGAAAAACGAAAATAGGATTTAAAAATCACAATGTTCATATCCTGATTGGAGAAATGGACTTCATCATAATGAGAAGCCTCAAAAAATAAAGCCAACTAGCTAATACCTGCCATTTTCTAATGTAATAGTTAACTCACTGTGAGACAATGTCTCATGTTTACTTGACGTGGAGTCTCTACTAGAAGGGCATCCTCTAAGAAAACATGCTGGGGGTTTGGAGTTGGAAGTGTTGCATTTTCACTTCTAGCATGAAAACTACATCTGACATTACAGGGCGATACATTTGGGTCTTCTTGTACACACAAAAGCCCAACATTTACACACCTAAGATACTCCTGTATGTTGTAGCATTTGCAAAGGGTCGGTTCCATAAGATTTATTGCCTTTTTTTCTTTCCATAGCTTCCACATCTGTACAAGTTCATCAAAAAAAAATTATGTAAGATTGAAGCTCTGTTTTACATTCACTGGAAGGGTTAAGACTTGGCATGTGCTCAAAAATATCATAAAGAATATAATAAAGATCGTAAGTACTTAAATGTCTATATTTATTGAATTAAGTTTTTAAATTAATTGGTTGTGACATAAAGTCTAATTATGAGATTAGCAAAAACAATTCTACCTTTGCATTTGACTCAATGGATTAGCTTGTGCATGAAAGGATTGTTTAAATATAAGATATAACCAAATAAAAATTGATTAAATTTGTTAGAAAATGTTTGAAAAGTTTTTGGTGGAAAAAGTCTTTAAATGTATTGCAAAATATTTTCTAAAAATCACATCTTGCCATATATTAAAGGGGAAAAAAAAAGAAGTGCAACACTAATAGTTTTTACTTATAATAGCGAAATTAGGGGAATATGAAAGAGACACATGTGATGACATGAAGATGTTAAATTGGTAAAAAATAGAAATTAAAAACCCCAAAAACCATAACCATATTTAATGTCTAAAATTTCTCACTTAAGTTGGTTATAAGAGTAATAAATCTACTATTCTATTTGACTAAATGGTTTTCTTACTCAAAAAAAAGGGGGAAAAAATTGAAGTAGAAAAATAAAACCATGATAGCTTCAATTTTTAGTGAGTTAACTAGATATCAAAGTTATAGGTTAATAATTGATGTTTGTTTGTAAGGGACTAACTTACACAGCTTAGGCCCTAGAGATTGCCGGGGCTGATAAAACCCGTATTTTTTTTTCCGTGATAACTTCAAAACCACAACACCAAAACAAAAAACTCTGATTCACCAAAAGAAAAACCATCTAATGCATATCCCGGGGACATGTAGCCACTGCATAAGGAAGTTAGAAAATATGGTAAGCATAAAAAAGGGTTAGAACATTTTTAGCTTTGTGAACTCCGATGCGTGTTTTACTTAAAAGTTCCTATACGGGTTTGTGTTGTCAGCTTCTTTCCCTCCAAAAATCCTTCAAACCCAAAGCAGATTTTTTGGGGCCCATCCCCCAGTAGGATGTTGCTATTTTTAAAGATCTCTATGAATGTTCTCAATCTGAACCGGTGTAGATAAAAAAGGCCACGAGCAATTCCTTTTTGATCTTAAAGCGGTACTCCCGTCTAAGACACAAATAAAATTTGATCTGCAAGTTTTCCCCCTCGAAATACTACTTGTGGATTAAAAAATTTTTAGGGCAAATTGCCAAAAAACATCCCCAAAAAATTTTTTCACCAAGTTTCCAAAATATCTTTACGCCCAAAAAATTTTTTAAATGACCCCAAACCCTCGCAAAAAACCCCAAAAGTTCCCAAACATGGCTCATTTAGAAAATTTGGTTTGGAACTTTTGCAAAAAATTAAAGGGGCCAAAAGCAAATTTCAAAATTAGCAAATTTGAATGAGTTTGAGGGGGGTTTTTTTTATTCCGTCAAAAGTTTTGGGGGGGTGATTTGTTTCATTAATTTATAAACCAACAGTGAATTGAATCAAAATTTATGGTAACAAGCAAAAAAAAAGCACTTCAAGCCACCAAAATGAAGGGTCTAAGCTTTTGTTGGGCTGTTTCGATAGCAACATCTTTTCTTCTCCTTCAACACAGTACCATAAGCCTTACAGTTTCGGTGTTGAAGTTTTGCAATCGCCAACTTCATTTTGAAAATCCTCAAAGCCTTTACCAGAAAAACTTGAGAACCTTTTTACAGCAATTGCTTGTCCTCCGGGAACTTCCCCTAATGATAGACGCAATGAAATTGGGGATAAGCATCTAGAAACTTCACATCCCACAAACTGAAGGGATTCCCTTTTAAAAATCCCAAAAACCGCCCTTTTCCAAGCTTATTGGATTTGAGAAAAAATCAGTCGCAGATATATGTTTCCAAATCAAAGAAAGGAACCTATTCCATTTTTATCGTCCTCTTTAAAAAAAGAGTCAATAAGCTTTTCACATGCCCATCACTAAAATTAGCATAAAGCGGAACTCCTCTGAATATTCCCCAGTTTTCTGTTCAAAATTTATTGATAATCAAAGAGCTTGTGGGGAATCCAATTTTAAAAAATCCAAATGATTGGGGATTACCTTTTTACTGATTGCATTTCTCTCTGCACACAAAAAAAATTACAGCGCTCAAGAGGACAATTATAACCATGTGAAGCAAGACTAAAGATAGACCTTTCCAATGAGGATCCACCATCTTCCTTTCTGAAGTGTTTTCAATGCAAAAATTAGTTCATTTGTATTTCGTTCAAAAGTTCCATTCCTAGAAATAGAATACGTCTTTTATAGTCTTTTTTGCCTTATGTCAATCTAAAGTTGCTGTTACTAAAAAAAAGGCTGGGTGTTGGATACGACTTACTAAGGTAGAATAAAAAACCCATACCCTAACACAGGGTTAAAATTTTAGATCAACAATTGGAGCTGATTTCAACAAGATTTAAACCCACCTGGCGTGCAATTAACGTGCCAGGATCCATTGGAACCCTTAGTTGCAAATGCACCCCTTTTACATCTGGGGTTTCATTGGGAAAAAGAATTGGCCAATCATTGCATTGAAGATGATTACAAATTGGCTCTGGAGGTAATTTTCCCAAAATTCCTATTTTATCACTACCTTTTATTGAGGTATAAACTAGTGTTTCACCTCCTGCTTTTCCCAACTCGAACCTGAAAAGGAAAATCATGCCCATCCCGGGGTTTTGTTCTATTTACAGCTTCCAAACTATCCCTGGTTTTAGTCTGAGAAAAAGTTTGGGGTTCAGGAATGTTTTGGCTTTGGGAAGTGCCCCGGGTGCCTGAAATAAAAACTCCCCTGGGGGTATTGCAACGGAAACTAAAGTAATGGATACCAAAAAGTTTGACCGTGCTTATGGGTATGGGATCAGGTTGGTTCCAAAAAGCCAAAAAACTTCTCGTGTTGAGCTGCAGTTTTTACATTAATTTGAGTCAGAAAATTTTTTCTAAGACACCAATGGCTTTTCATTAGGCAATTTTTGGGGTTTGGGTGTTAAATAAAAGAATAAAAGTGCATACAAAACCAACAAACTTTTTTT
>JBBMOL010004399.1:0-10327 GCA_037954665.1 Laguncularia racemosa | reverse complement strand
AAAATTTTAAAAATTCATTTATGTTTGTCACTATAAAACCCCTGTTACTCAAACAAAGAGCTGCAATTCCCAAAAGGGACAAATTTGTTGTTGAAAATTTTTTGCCCACTACAAAATTTAACCACAAAATTTTTTGGGGCGTTGTCCCCAAAAAATTATTGCTTTAAAAACATACCCTACAAATATAATCGTACAAATGTTTCAACGTTTTTGCTGCCATCGCGAAAAAAATTTTAACGGCCAAAATTTTTTAATCTCTATGTCTTGCCCTAAAAATTGTCCATGCTTTTCTCAAAAAAAGTAGCTGAAATTACCCTAAAACAAATGTTGTTGTTAAAAAATTTTGTCACTAAAACATTGTAACCAAAAATAAAATTCCGGAATTTTTTCCCCGAAAATTTTTGTCTTTTCAAACATACCCGCTACAAATTTTCATCGCTACAAATGTTGTCAACGTTGTTGCTGCCATCGCGATAAAAATGTCACGGCCACAATTTTAATCACTCTATGTCTTGTCACTATAAATGTCCATGTCGTTACTCAAACAAAGTAGCTGAAATTACCACTACGACAAATGTTGTTGTTGCAAATATTGTCACTACAAACATTGTAACCACAAATATCATTCCGGAAGTTGTCTCCGCAAATATTGTCGTTACAAACATAGCCGCTACAAATATCATCGCTACAAATGTTGTCAACGTTGTTGCTGCCATCGCGATAAAAATGTCACGGCCACAATTTTAATCACTCTATGTATTGTCACTGCAAATGTCCATGTCGTTACTCAAACAAAGTAGCTGCAATTACGACTACAACGAATGTTGTCGTTGCAAATATTGTCACTACAAACATTGTAACCACAAATATCATTACGGCAGTTGTCAGGGCAAATATTGTCGTTCCAAACGTAGCTGCTACAAATATCATCGCTACAAATGTTGTCAACTTTGTTGCTGCCATCGCGATAAAAATGTCACGGCCACAATTTTAATCTCTCTATGTATTGTCACTATAAATGTCCATGTCGTTTCTCAAACAAAGTAGCTGCAATTACCTCTACAACAAATGTTGTCGTTGCCAATATTATCACTACAAACATTGTAACCACAAATATCATTGCAGCAGTTGTCACCGCAAATATTGTCGTTACAAACATAGCTGCTACAAATATCATCGCTACAAATGTTGTCAACGTTGTTGCTGCCTTCGCCATAAAAATGTCACGGCCACAATTTTAATCTCTCTATGTATTGTCACTATAAATGTCCATGTCGTTTCTCAAACAAAGTAGCTGCAATTACCTCTACAACAAATGTTGTCGTTGCCAATATTATCACTACAAACATTGTAACCACAAATATCATTGCAGCAGTTGTCACCGCAAATATTGTCGTTACAAACATAGCTGCTACAAATATCATCGCTACAAATGTTGTCAACGTTGTTGCTGCCATCGCGATAAAAATGTCACGGCCACAATTTTAATCACTCTATGTCTTGTCACTATAAATGTCCATGTCGTTACTCAAACAAAGTAGCTGCAATTACGACTACAACAAATGTTGTCGTTGCAAATATTGTCACTACAAACATTGTAACCACAAATATCATTACGGCAGTTGTCAGGGCAAATATTGTCGTTCCAAACGTAGCAGCTACAAATATCATCGCTACAAATGTTGTCAACTTTGTTGCTGCCATCGCGGTAAAAATGTCACGGCCACAATTTTAATCACTCTATATCTTGTCACTATAAATGTCCATGTCGTTACTCAAACAAAGTAGCTGAAATTACCACTACGACAAATGTTGTTGTTGCAAATATTGTCACTACAAACATTGTAACCACAAATATCATTCTGGAAGTTGTCACCGCAAATATTGTCGTTACAAACATAGCCGCTACAAATATCATCGCTACAAATGTTGTCAACGTTGTTGCTGCCATCGCGATAAAAATGTCACGGCCACAATTTTAATCACTCTATGTATTGTCACTACAAATGTCCATGTCGTTACTCAAACAAAGTAGCTGCAATTACGACTACAACAAATGTTGTCGTTGCAAATATTGTCACTACAAACATTGTAACCACAAATATCATTACGGCAGTTGTCAGGGCAAATATTGTCGTTCCAAACGTAGCAGCTACAAATATCATCGCTACAAATGTTGTCAACTTTGTTGCTGCCATCGCGGTAAAAATGTCACGGCCACAATTTTAATCACTCTATATCTTGTCACTATAAATGTCCATGTCGTTACTCAAACAAAGTAGCTGAAATTACCACTACGACAAATGTTGTTGTTGCAAATATTGTCACTACAAACATTGTAACCACAAATATCATTCCGGAAGTTGTCACCGCAAATATTGTCGTTACAAACATAGCCGCTACAAATATCATCGCTACAAATGTTGTCAACGTTGTTGCTGCCATCGCGATAAAAATGTCACGGCCACAATTTTAATCACTCTATGTATTGTCACTACAAATGTCCATGTCGTTACTCAAACAAAGTAGCTGCAATTACGACTACAACAAATGTTGTCGTTGCAAATATTGTCACTACAAACATTGTAACCACAAATATCATTACGGCAGTTGTCAGGGCAAATATTGTCGTTCCAAACGTAGCTGCTACAAATTTCATCGCTACAAATGTTGTCAACTTTGTTGCGGCCATCGCGATAAAAATGTCAGGCCACAATTTTAATCTCTCTATGTATTGTCACTATAAATGTCCATGTCGTTTCTCAAACAAAGTTGCTGCAATTACCTCTACAACAAATGTTGTCGTTGCCAATATTGTCACTACAAACATTGTAACCACAAATATCATTGCAGCAGTTGTCACCGCAAATATTGTCGTTACAAACATAGCTGCTACAAATATCATCGCTACAAATGTTGTCAACGTTGTTGCTGCCATCGCCATAAAAATGTCACGGCCACAATTTTAATCACTCTATGTATTGTCACTATAAATGTCCATGTCGTTTCTCAAACAAAGTACCTGCAATTACCTCTACAACAAATGTTGTCGTTGCAAATATTGTCACTACAAACATTGTAACCACAAATATCATTACGGCAGTTGTCAGGGCAAATATTGTCGTTACAAACATAGCTGCTACAAATATCATCGTTACAAATGTTGTCAACGTTGTTGCTGCCATCGCGATAAAAATGTCACGGCCACAATTTTAAATACTCTATGTATTGTCACTATAAATGTCCATGTCGTTACTCAAAAAAAGTAGCTGCAATTACCACTACAACAAATGTTGTCGTCGAATATATTGTCACTACAAACATTGTAACCACAAATATCATTCCGGCAGTTGTCACCGCAAATATTGTCGTTAGAAACATAGCCGATACAAATATCATCGCTACAAATGTTGTCAACGTTGTTGCTGCCATCGCGATAAAAATGTCACGGCCACAATTTTAATCACTCTATGTCTTGTCACTATAAATGTCCATGTCGTTACTCAAACAAAGTAGCTGAAATTACCACTACGACAAATGTTGTTGTTGCAAATATTGTCACTACAAACATTGTAACCACAAATATCATTCCGGAAGTTGTCTCCGCAAATATTGTCGTTACAAACATAGCCGCTACAAATATCATCGCTACAAATGTTGTCAACGTTGTTGCTGCCATCGCGATAAAAATGTCACGGCCACAATTTTAATCACTCTATGTGTTGTCACTTCAAATGTCCATGTCGTTACTCAAACAAAGTAGCTGCAATTACGACTACAACAAATGATGTCGTTGCAAATATTGTCACTACAAACATTGTAACCAGAAATATCATTACGGCAGTTGTCATGGCAAATATTGTCGTTCCAAACGTAGCTGCTACAAATATCATCGCTACAAATGTTGTCAACTTTGTTGCTGCCATCGCGATAAAAATGTCACGGCCACAATTTTAATCTCTCTATGTATTGTCACTATAAATGTCCATGTCGTTTCTCAAACAAAGTAGCTGCAATTACCTCTACAACAAATGTTGTCGTTGCCAATATTATCACTACAAACATTGTAACCACAAATATCATTGAAGCAGTTGTCACCGCAAATATTGTCGTTACAAACATAGCTGCTACAAATATTACCGCTACAAATGTTGTCAACGTTGTTGCTGCCTTCGCCATAAAAATGTCACGGCCACAATTTTAATCACTCTATGTATTGTCACTATAAATGTCCATGTCGTTTCTCAAACAAAGTACCTGCAATTACTTCTACAACAAATGTTGTCGTTGCAAATATTGTCACTACAAACATTGTAACCACAAATAACATTACGGCAGTTGTCAGGGCAAATATTGTCGTTACAAACATAGCTGCTACAAATATCATCGTTACAAATGTTGTCAACGTTGTTGCTGCCATCGCGATAAAAATGTCACGGCCACAATTGTAAATACTCTATGTATTGTCACTATAATTGTCCATGTCGTTACTCAAACAAAGTAGCTGCAACTACCACTACAACAAATGTTGTCGTCGAATATATTGCCACTACAAACATTCTAACCACAAATATCATTACGGCAGTTGTCACCGCAAATATTGTCGTTACAAACATAGCTGCTACAAATATCATCGCTACAAATGTTGTCAACGTTGTTGCTGCCAACGCGATAAAAATGTCACGGCCACAATTTTAATCACTCTTTGTATTGTTACTATAAATGTCCATGTCGTTACTCAAAAAAAGTAGCTGCAATTACCACTACAACAATTGTTGTCGTCGAATATATTGCCACTACAAACATTGTAACCACAAATATCATTGCGGCAGATGTCACCGCAAATATTGTCGTTACAAACATAGTGCTACAAATATCATCGCTACAAATGTTGTCAACGTTGTTGCTGCCATCGCGATAAAAATGTCACGGCCACAATTTTAATCACTCTATGTATTGTCACTATAAATGTCCATGTCGTTACTCAAACAAAGTAGCTGCAATTACCACTACAACAAATGTTGTCGTCGAATATATTGTCACTACAAACATTGTAACCACAAATATCATTACGGCAGTTGTCAGGGCAAATATTGTCGTTCCAAACGTAGCTGCTACAAATATCATCGCTACAAATGTTGTCAACGTTGTTGCTGCCATCGCGATAAAAATGTCACGGCCACAATTTTAATCACTCTATGTATTGTCACTATAAATGTCCATGTCGTTTCTCAAACAAAGTAGCTGCAATTACCTCTACAACAAATGTTGTCGTTGCCAATATTGTCACTACAAACATTGTAACCACAAATATCATTGCAGCAGTTGTCACCGCAAATATTGTCGTTACAAACATAGCTGCTACAAATATCATCGCTACAAATGTTGTCAACGTTGTTGCTGCCATCGCGATAAAAATGTCACGGCCACAATTTTAATCATCTATGTATTGTCACTATAAATGTCCATGTCGTTACTCAAACAAAGTAGCTGCAATTACACTACAACAAATGTTGTCGTTGCAAATATTGTCACTACAAACATTGTAACCACAAATATCATTCGGCAGTTGTCAGCCGCAAATATTGTCGTTCCAAACTAGCTGCTACAAATATCATCGCTACAAATGTTGTCAACGTTGTTGCTGCCATCGCTGATAAAAATGTCACGGCCACAATTTTAATCACTCTATGTATTGTCACTATAAATGTCCATGTCGTTACTCAAACAAAGTAGCTGCAATTACCACTACAACAAATGTTGTTGTTGCAAATATTGTCACTACAAACATTGTAACCACAAATATCATTCGGCAGTTGTCACCGCAAATATTGTCGTTACAAACATAGCTGCTACAAATATTCATCGCTACAAATGTTGTCAACGTTGTTGCTGCCATCGCGATAAAAATGTCACGGCCACAATTTTAATCACTCATGTATTGTCACTATAAATGTCCATGTCGTTACTCAAACAAAGTAGCTGCAATTACACTACAACAAATGTTGTCGTCGAATATATTGCACTACAAACATTGTAACCACAAATATCATTACGGCAGTTGTCACCGGCAAATATTGTCGTTACAAACATAGCTGCTACAAATATCATCGCTACAAATGTTGTCAACTTGTTGCTGCCATCGCGATAAAATGTCACGGCCACAATTTTAATCACTCTATGTATTGTCACTATAAATGTCCATGTCGTTACTCAAACAAAGTAGCTGAAATTACCACTACACAAATGTTGTCGTGAAATATTTGCACTACAAACATTGTAACCACAAATATCATTCGGCAGTGTCACCGCAAATATTGTCGTTACAAACGTAGCGCTACAAATATCATCGCTACAAATGTTGTCAACGTTGTGCTGCCATCGCGATAAAAATGTCAGGCCACAATTTTAATCACTCTATGTTTGTCACTAAATGTCCATGTCGTTACTCAAACAAAGTAGCTGAATTACACTACACAAATGTTGTCGTTGCAAATATTGTCACTACAAACATTGTAACCACAAATATCATTCGGCAGTTGTCACGCAAATATTGTCGTTACAAACATAGCTGCTACAAATATCATCGCTACAAATGTTGTCACTTGTTGCTGCCATCGCGATAAAAATGCCACGACCACAATTTTAATCACTCTATGTATTGTCACTAAAATGTCCATGTCGTTTCTCAAACAAAGTAGCTGCAATTACACTACAACAAATGTTGTCGTTGCCAATATTGTCACTACAAACATTGTAACCACAAATATCATTGCGCAGTTGTCACGCAAATATTGTCGTTCCAAACGTAGCTGCTACAAATATCATCCCCCCCCCCCCCCCCCCCCCCCCCCCCCCCCCCCCCCCCCCCCCCCCCCCCCCCCCCCCCACAAATAGCTGCTAAAATATATCGCTACAATGTTGCAACGTTGTTGCTGCCATCGCGATAAAAATGTCACGGCCACAATTTTAATACTCATGTATTGTCACTATAAATGTCCATGTCGTTCTCAAACAAAGTAGCTGCAATTACCACTAACAATGTTGTCGCGAATATATTTCACTACAAACATTGTAACCACAAATATCATTGCAGTTGTCAGGGCAAATTTGTCGTTCCAAACTAGTGCTACAAATATCATCGCTACAAATGTTCAACGTTGTTGCTGCCATCGCGATAAATGTCACGGCCACAATTTTAATCACTCTATTATTGTCACATAAGTCCATGTCGTTTCTCAAAAAAGTAGCTGCAATTACCCTACAACAAATGTTGCTCAATATTCACTACAAACATTGTAACCACAATATCATTGCAGCCTGTCACCGCAATATTGTCGTTACAAACATAGTGCTACAAATATCCGCTACAAATGTTGTCAACGTGTGCTGCATCGCATAAAATGTCACGGCCACAATTTTAATCTTCTATGTTTGTACTATAAATGTCCATGTCGTTACTCAAACAAAGTAGCGCAATTACCACTACACAAAGTTGTGTGAATATTTACTCAACATTTAACACAAATATCTTCGGCAGTGTCAGCAATATTGTCGTACAAAATAGCTACAATATCATCGCTACAAATGTTGTCACGTTGTTGCTGCCATCGGATAAAAATGCACGGCCACAATTTTAATCACTTAGTTTACATAAATGTCCATGTCGTTACAAAACAAAGTAGCTGCAATACCACTACAACAAATGTTGTTGTTGCAAATATTGTCACTACAAACATGTAACCACAAATATCATTCGCAGTTGTCACGCAAATATTGTCGTTCAAATTAGCGCTACAAATATTATCGCTGCAAATGTTGTCAACTTGTTGCTGCCATAGCGATAAAAATGTCACGGCCACAATTTTAATCCTCATGTATTTCACTATAAATTCCATGTCGTTCTCAACAAATAGCTGCAATTCCACTACAACAAATGTTGTCGTCAATATTTCACTACAAACATTGTAACCACAATATCATGCGCAGTTGTCACCGCAAATATTGTCGTACAAACATAGTGCTACAAATATCATCGCTAAATGTTGTCAACGTGTTGCTGCATCGCGATAAAATGTCACGGCACAATTTTAATCACTCATGTTTGTCACTATAAATGTCCATGTCGTTACTCAAACAAAGAAGCGCAATACACTACAACAAATGTTGTCGTGCAATATTGTCACTACAAACATTGTAACCACAATATCATTCGGCAGTTGTCACCGCAAATATTGTCGTTCAAACTAGCTGCTACAAATATATCGCTACAAATGTTGTCAACTTGTTGCTGCCTCGCTAAAAATGTCACGGCCACAATTTTAATCACTCTATGTATGTCACTATAAATGTCCATGTCGTTTCTCAAACAAAGTAGCTGCAATTACCTCTACAACAAATGTTGTGTTGCAATATTGTCACTACAACATTGTAACCACAAATATCATTCGCAGTTGTCACGCAAATATTGTCGTTACAAACATAGCGCTACAAATATATCGCTACAAATGTTGTCAACGTTGTTGCTGCCATGCATAAAATGTCACGGCCACAATTTTAATCACTCTATGTATTGTCACTATAATGTCCATGTCGTTCTCAAACAAAGTACTGCAATTCCACTACAACAAATGTTGTCGTGAAATATTGCACTACAAACATTGTAACCACAAATATCATTACGGCAGTTGTCAGCAAATATTGTCGTTACAAACATAGCTGCTACAAATATCATCGTACAAATGTTGTCAACGTTGTTGCTGCCAATCGCGATAAAAATGTCACGGCACAATTTTAATACTCTTGTATTGTCACTATAAATGTCCATGTCGTTACTAAAAAAAAGAGCTGCAATTACCACTACAACAAATGTTGTCGTCGAATATATTGCCACTACAAACATTTAACCACAAATATCATTGCGGCAGTGTCACCGCAAATATTGTCGTTACAAACATAGTGCTACAAATATCATCGCTACAAATGTTGTCAACGTTGTTGCTGCCACGCGATAAAAATGTCAGGCCACAATTTTAATCACTCTTGTATTGTACTATAAAGTCCATGTCGTTACTCAAAAAAGTAGCTGAATTACCACTACAACATGTTTGTGTCAATATATTGCACTACAAACATTGTAACCACAAATATCATTCGGCAGTTGTCACCGCAAATATTGTCGTTACAAACATAGCGCTACAAATATCATCGCTACAAATGTTGTCAACGTTGTTGTCCATCGCGATAAAAATGTCACGGCCACAATTAATCATCTATGTTTGTCACTAAAAGTCATTCGTTCTCAACAAAGTAGCTGCAATTACCCTACACAATGTTGTGTGCAAATATTGTCACTACAAACATTGTACACAAATATCATTCCGGCATTGTCACGCAAATTTGTCGTTAAACTAGCGTACAAATATCTCGCTACAATGTGTCAATGTGCTGCCATGGGGGGGGGGGGGGGGGGGGGGGGGGGGGGGGGGGGGGGGGGGGGGGGGGGGGGGGGGGGGGGGGGGGGGGGGGGGGGGGGGGGGGGGGGGGGGGGGGGGGGGGGGGGGGGGGGGGGGGGGGGGGGGGGGGGGGGGGGGGGGGGGGGGGGGGGGGGGGGGGGGGGGGGGGGGGGGGGGGGGGGGGGGGGGGGGGGGGGGGTTTTTTTTTTTTTTTTTTTTTTTTTTTTTTTTTTTTTTTTTTTTTTTTTTTTTTTTTTTTTTTTTTTTTTTTTTTTTTTTTTTTTTTTTTTTTTTTTTTTTTTTTTTTTTTTTTTTTTTTTTTTTTTTTTTTTTTTTTTTTTTTTTTTTTTTTTTTTTTTTTTTTTTTTTTTTTTTTTTTTTTTTTTTTTTTTTTTTTTTTTTTTTTTTTTTTTTTTTTTTTTTTTTTTTTTTTTTTTTTTTTTTTTTTTTTTTTTTTTTTTTTTTTTTTTTTTTTTTTTTTTTTTTTTTTTTTTTTTTTTTTTTTTTTTTTTTTTTTTTTTTTTTTTTTTTTTTTTTTTTTTTTTTTTTTTTTTTTTTTTTTTTTTTTTTTTTTTTTTTTTTTTTTTTTTTTTTTTTTTTTTTTTTTTTTTTTTTTTTTTTTTTTTTTTTTTTTTTTTTTTTTTTTTTTTTTTTTTTTTTTTTTTTTTTTTTTTTTTTTTTTTTTTTTTTTTTTTTTTTTTTTTTTTTTTTTTTTTTTTTTTTTTTTTTTTTTAATTGCCAATTCCATTTGTCAATTGCGTAAAAATAATATTACTTTGTGCATAATGCACGCAAATTTTAATTATCAATTTACTAAATGCCATGTCGTTACAAATAGGTCATACAAACTTGTAAAAATTGCACAAAATTGT
>JBBMOL010004398.1:0-10329 GCA_037954665.1 Laguncularia racemosa | reverse complement strand
GGGTGGGTTCCCCCGGGACCCCCCCGAATTTCCCACCCCTATAATGACTTACGTACTTGTGGGTTGAATTAGTGTTCATGTAATTTTTAGTTGTGAGTGTATTGTAAGGGTTTTTGGGGTTTGATCTTTCAATGGGCCCTTCACCTGTACTAACCTTTTCTTCTATTTTTCAACTCGACCACCCGGCCTTAAACCGTTTTTAAAAAACCGGGGCTTTTTGGGCTTTCTTGACCCCGGGCCGTGCCTTTCCCTTCCTTCCAAAAAGTTTTTTCTTCTGTTTTCTTTTTTATCCGACCCAAACCTTGATACCCCATCCAAAGTTTTGTGAAATATAATGAACCAAATTTCTAGAGAAATTAACCTTTCTAAAGTTGCTTTGGAGGGTTTAGGTTAAGCATTTGGCTCAGTTATATTATTATAATTGGAAAGGGTTTTTAAATTACTTAGTTTAAATTTATAATAACTCATTTTTCTATTTTAGGGAAATGTAAACTTTTCCCCCTTATTTTTCTTTCCTTTTCTTGATGATGATTTAAAAAAACCTTTATATTATTTTTTTCATCTCTTCTATTGAAAATTTTAATTATAATTACTTGTTACATGAGCATGGCATAGCAATTTACTTTAATAGTAATTTTAAATAGAAATAGTACTTTATATTTCTAGTTTTCTATTTTCACCAAGCTCTTTTTACCCTTTTTTCTTCTTTTTTTTTTCTTCAGGTTTTAATTCTTTAATTAAAAATTCATTTTCCCAAAATCATCTAAAAGTTCAAAAAAAAAAAATTCACTTAATAGATCTGATGGGGTTTGGGGGATGGAATGATGTAGCAACAAGGGGAAAAAATTTAAAGTAATATTGTAACAAATTTGTTTGGGGGAGGCATTTACTTTCAAGAATCATTTGGGGGTATACCTAAAATTAACCAGCACCATGTCCCGGATGATTAAAAAATGAAAAGTTTCAATTTCTAAAACCCAAAATTTTCAAAATAAGAGAAAGCAAATTCGTGGGAGAAGTTTTGATATGCTATGATAGGGGACAAATGGGGTAAACAAAAAAAAAAATTGCAAGACTTTTTCACTTAATGACTATTAAGCTGAATGGAAAAAAACAGGTTGCTCTATTATGTCTGATGCATGGATTGATAGAAAGAGGCATTCCGTATGCAATTTCTTGGTTAATAGCCCTAAAGGAACGGTCTTCTTATCAATCTATAGATGCTTCTGATGTATTCAAGGACAACCGACAAAGTTTTGGTAATGTAGATGATATTGTGGAGAAGGTTGGAGAGAAAAATTTTGTACAAGTTATTACAGATAATGCTACAAATCATAAAGCAGCAGGAGAAAAATTGATGGAGAAGAGAAAAATGCTTATATTGGACATCTTGTGCTGCACATTGCATTGATTTCATCTTGGAAGACTTTAAGAAGAATTTGAAGATCCATCAGGGGATAATTGCAAAAGGAAGGCGGATTACTACATATATTTTATTCCAAGACTATACTTATCTCAATTTTGAGAAAGATTCACTAAAGGGAGGGACTTGATTAGACCTGGTGCAACTCGTTTTGCCACTTCGTATTTGACATTAGGTTGCCTTAGTGAGTTGAAAACTGCATTGATGATGATGTTCACTTCTAGTCATTGGAAATCATGTAAGTATTCGACCACAAGTGATGGAAAGTGGATTCAACAAGTGGTTTTGGGTAGTAGTTTTGGAAGAATGTTATTGTTTGCCTTAAAGCTGCATTTCCCTTGATTAAAGTGCTTAGATTAGTGGATTCTGATGATCAACCAGCTATGGGTTTCATTTATCCAGAAATGGTCTGTGCTAAGCAGAAAATTAAAGAAAACTTCAACAATGTGAAGAAAATGTAATATCGTAACTTGTTAGCTATATAATATATATATTTTTTCTTTAGTGCTAATTTTAAGTTTCATTTCTAAATTGAAATCATATTTATTTAATGTAGTTATGGACCTATCTTCAAGATTATTGACAAGAGATGGGAGCTTCAACTTCATAGACCATTACATGTTGCAGCTTATTATTTGAATCCCCATTATCATTATAGTGATGATTTTAAGTTGATGCTGATGTTAAGATTGGATTATATGGTTGCATAGAGCATATGGTTTCTAATCCAACAGAAAGGTGTAAGATTGATATGCAGCTTGAAAGATTTAATGATGCTAAGGGACTATTTGGCATTAAAGCTGCAAGGTTAGCAAGAAACAAAAAAGCTCCAGCTAAATTGTGGGATTCATATGGAGATGAATGCCCAGAACTACAAAAGTTTGCTATTCGTGTTTTAAGTTTGACTTATAGTTCTTCAGGTTGTGAGCGAAATTGGAGTGCATTTGAAATGGTACGATATAAATAGTTCTTTTATTCAATTTTATATATTATTACTTATTAAGATTATCAATCTTATAAAGTTATGTATAACCTTTTTCATTTTAGGTCCATACCAAAAAGAGGAATAGGCTGCATCAACAAAAGATGAATGATTTAGTCTTTGTAAATGTATAACTTGAAATTAAGAAATAGGAAAGAAAGATGCATTGCTGATACTGACACTTCTACTTTCACTGTTGAAGATCTCTCATCTGATGTGAATGGATAGTTGAAGAAGAAAATGTGTTTGACTCATCAAATGAGAATGAAGGTCAAGGTGTGTTGCATATCTTTCCAAGTCTAGGGGATGAAGATAAAGATGATGTGGAGGAGGACGAAATTGGTGCTTATGTCAATTTGGAGGGTCCTGTCAGTAAGTCCCTAATCCCAAATGATTTGGACCTTCATGATATTGATAATGTTGAAGTTGAAATGCAAATAGGAACTTCAAAAATTTTGGAATTAGAGGATATGGAAATCATTGGTAGCAGTACAACTCATGATGATGTTGACATTGATGAAGAAGAAGATGATGAAGAATGCAAATGATGATGATGATATGGATGAGAGAGATGGTGGAAATTGTGATGATTTATTTTAGTTCTTGTTTTATAATATGATTTATGATTTCATAACTTTGATTGAGACTTTTGGTTGATTGTTTTTATGGTTGATTATTTATATTATATAACTTATGCTTGATTATCTATATTATGACTTTTTATTGTGATTATGATCCAATTCTATGCTGAAATTTTTAATTTATATTATCCATTATATTTTTTAATGACTACTATAAGTAAATTTTTAATATTTAAAGGTTATTTTATAAAGGTTGTAAAAACTTACGTTTTTACGCTCCGTTTCTACGTTCCAATTCTACGGACCCCCTGGCGATTCTACGTAAAATCGCGATTTTGACAACCATGATCTAGACTTTACTTCCCTTAAGATTTATTATCTTATATCAACAAAATTTATTCAAATCCATCTTTAATTTCATTTACCGAGAAAATTTCTAAATTTCATGAATAACTTTCTTAAGTTTATCAACACGAATATCAAAAATATCTATTTAAATCTCTTCATAATAACATATTTCAAATATTGCATTAAGAACAATGAATTCTTTAAAAACAATTGAATCAATCCAAAAGAATTATGCAATTTATGTCTAAGATTATATCAATTCTCTTCAAATATGCTACATCTAATTATACTTCAAATTTCTCAATCATAACGTATTATATCAAATAGTTAGATTAATACCCTAGAAATATTAATATAACAAAATCAAGAACACATTTGAATCAAGAAATCAAAGAATTCATTGAATAGCAATAAATCTAGTCACATAATAATTTTAAAATTCACAAGTCTAAGTACTAAGAAAATTAAGCTTTAATCATGTTGAAACGAGAAATCCTCTATGATGAAAAAACATGCATCACCAAAGAAATCAACGAAAAACCTTAATTCTTGAAGTAAAAGAAAGTATTCTTCTATTCTTTCAAAGGAACTCTAAAACATTAAAAAAAAAAAAGTCTTCTCCTCGTTCTAAGGTTGATTCCCTCTTGTCCTTTATATAGCAGGCATCAAAAACTTTTGTTTTAGGCCAACACGCTATCTAATACGGTCGTGCTTCAGGTTGTGTCAAAATTGTCAAACAAAATTTTGAAAAATTGATATCTACAGTTGACAAAGGCTAAACATAATCATGTTTAAGTCATGTTTAAAAATAATTATTTCTAAGAGATACACAACCAATAGACATGATTGTGTCTTGCCTCCATGTAACCCCTTTGGGTTTTTATTTCTTCACGTTTCAATTTTAACATGATCTTAGCATGGTCATGTCTACTGCTCATATCTATCTTAAAAAATTCATAACTTCTTTTATTTAACTCCAAATTGAGTAAAATTTGATTTCTTTTCTTTCTTTTTAATTCAATTATCCATTAAAGTCCTAAAATCAAAATATTACTCAATTAAAATTTAAATTCTTAAAAAACACACTAAAATGGGGGAAAATAATATAAATCTCACTTAATATATATATATATATATATATATATATATATTATTCATAGAAACAAACTAAATGGAACTAACAACCGAACTAAACTAGATCAAATTGCAAAATGCAATTGTTTTTATATTTGATTTGGCTCACTAATCAATTTGGATAGACAAACCAAATTAAATCGCTTTAATTGATCTAAATTGTTTCATACTTAAAAAGAAAAGGAGGATGTTTTCACTTTTAAATACTAACAATAAGCCTAAATTAACAAACCTTCTATTATGAAAAGAAAAAGAAACCCTAAGGCATTGATGCTTGAGTCTCCTGGTTTTTAATGCTTTAACTCATTCATCATTTTACTTTCATACATACTAGTTTTCACATAGAAATAGACTCCCATACTCTCAATTCACACCTTCATTGAGTTTACTCTCGCCTATTATCTCTTTCTTAATTCTTTACACTCTCACTGTCTCACTTTTGTCTCTCAAACTCTCCCCAATTCTTAGGCATGTAGACCTTAATGTTTTAGGTATATATAATCCTTTTCTCCTCTCAACTTGCTTATATAATATATATTTTCTAGTAGGGAATTTACGGGATAAGTTTAAGCAGCAAGTAAGTTGAAATTATTTAAGGACGATTATAATCCATAATTCTTTTGTTGTGTGTATGCATATATATGATTACAATCCATTAGTCAACTTTTTTAGTTGAAATTTTGCATGAAATTATCCAATTAAAACTTGTAGTGATAGATGTCTTTTGTAAATAATTAGAACAACAAGGTATTTTTTAAAGTGTCTCAAACCAAACCAAATTGAATAGCATTTAAAGCGGTTCAGTTTTGAACTTTAAACTATTAAAAGTTATTTGGTTCTCTAGGACTCTAAATCAAACCATTTCAAATACAATTAGGTTTAGTTGCATTCAACTATAGATTGAACTGAATTAAACCATTAACACCCTTAACTAGAAGAGTAAAAATTTACTTGATATTTTTACAAGCTTTGTAGGTTGGGTGAATACATTTTCTAAATAGTGGGAAAATTCATAATTTCTTTAATAAAAGTGATGGTTTTGCCACTTGTAGTGGTACTAAAAATTAAAAAGAAAAATAGCCAAGTTAAAGTCTTAGATTTTTTTTTTTTTTTTGTTAAAAGAATAGTTAGCAGGCAATCTTACAATAATTACAAAGAGCTTTATGCCCTCTAGCAAAATAGTGTGAAATAAGTTAAAAGGAGGGAAAAAAGAGAGAAAAAGATAGGTTTCTCAACAACCCCATTATGAGCCTTGGCTATAAGCTAATAAACAATTATGTCGGCTTCCCTAGGCATAAAGTTAAGATAGGTTTCCTTAAATTGAGGCAACTTTTCCTTTGTAAGGATTGATAATGTAAATGAACCTGTTTATACAACCATAGTCATTTTTAATTGGAAAAAGTATAAATTTAGTCTACAATATTTACCACATTTTCTATTTTAGTCTTAAATGATTAATTTTTTCTATTTCTGTTTTCCATGTTTGCAAAAATTTGCAAATAAATCTGCCATTTGTATTTAATTTTACTTAGTTTTGTGCATCTATAGGCATCTATTGGGAATATTAGGAAGGATTCTTCTAATGTTAGAACTTGTTGGCAAACTATTCATGTAGCACCTCCATTGGAATAACTTAGTTTTGGGGTTAAATGGTGAGGGACCAAATCCATTAGAGGTGATGGGTGTTGAATCCAACAAAAATAAAAACCTACTCCTAAACAATTATATGATTTGTGTATAGTAGGGAGTAGGGTCGTATCCACAGGGATTGGTTAAATATATTTATATTAAAAAGAGATTAGAAAGGAAACGAATAATGGGGGGGCTTTGTTTATGAATCAAAATAATATTGAAATCAGATAATAAAATTTGAATAATGATAAAAGCCTAGCCAAAGGAATCAATATAGTTTAATTCTAGGAATTGATCATCGATGCAAATATTTTCTATTCTTTATCCAAGATAAACTGGTTATGGTTATTAACAAGCTCTAATAACCTATCCCTCCTTACTTCCTTGATAATCAAAACATGCTCTTTGATTATTTCTCTTATTAATTAGACAACCCTAAACAAACTCTTAGGATTTAATCTATCAATAGCATTAAAAACGAGAGAGACTACCAATTCATGCCAATAGATTATAAGATAACCTATTTAAACAAGATCATATATCTCCATAACATGAATTTGACTATCTATTTTATAATCAAACACGTTTATTGTGTCACCAAAACTAGAACTATCAAACAATTACGGATTTGACGTACTAGTTGACAATATATTAACTTGCTAATTGAGTAGAAGAGCTCTAATTCATACCAACCAACCAAGATAATATTGACAAAAACTTCTAGAAGATATATAAAATATCCAAAAACAAAGAATAAAGTAAAGACAAATCAATTAGATCTCACAATTCGTGAAGAATTAAACTTCAATGATCCTTTGGCTAGAAATTTTGCTTAGCTACACATGTTCATCTTCAAAACGAAAATTAAAAGTGAAAACATGAAAAGTCTCTATTTTTCGGTCTCCCTTGCTCTGCCTCTCGCCTCTTCTTTTCAATCAAAAAGTCTCGCCCTTTTCTCCTCTAGGGTTGGTTCTATTTATATTGTTAAGGGAATGGCAGAGGATCTTTAGCTAGCAAGATACGAATATATCTTTCCTTTTTCAAGTAAATCTCGAGAAGGAAATAATCGTCCGCCTAGCGTGCCCACCAACACGGCCAGATTTCGAACCATGCCTTCCTCTGTTGATAATTCACATATCATCATCCATGTTCAGTGTATGCCACGGCTTCCACCATGGCCAGATCTCAAGCCGTGCCTCTCTCTGTTGATAGTCCACATTTCCTCCTTCTTGTTCAATGTATGGCACGGTTTCTACCAACGGCCAGATCACAAACCATGCCTCCCTCTGTTGATTCTTCAAGACAGATACACGGCTGTGTACTTTAACCGTGTATTTTTTTATTGATTCTAAACCAAGTACACGGCCGTGTACTTCAACTACACGCCCATGTACTTTCCTCCAGCGGTGTAAATCCTTGTCTTTGATCCAAATTGTAGATGACTTCTCTAATTTACTTGAATTAGCACTCTTGACTCCATTTAACCTGATTTATCACCATAATAAAATTAAGTACCATTTCCTTATGATTTTTATAAAATCAATAATAAATTAACACAATTCATACTATAAAGATTGAGTATAAAATGGCTCTATCAAATTCCCCCACACTTAAACTCTTGCTTGTCCTCAAGCAATTGAATCAAATCAATTGAGAAATCCGTCATAGATTATACGACATTTGTTTTCATCATTTCAAGCATCTATTCATTTATAATTCATGACTTGTAATTTTAATGTCTACTGCTTCAACCAAACTGGTTTCCTGTGATTAAATTACCATAGACAAAATTTAATAGCTAATCTGAACAAAACAAAATTTAATCCTCATGTTTAGCAAAAGAATTTTTATTCCAAAAGTAAATACTTAATCCACTAAGGAAAAACACCCAATTAAACTTCATTGGATATTAGCGAGTATATAATCCTTGCAACATAAAGTAAAAGCATATGGTATCTACTTTTTCCCTAGATTTTCTCCCCTTTTTATTATAAGTCTTATTTCATTCAATAAATTTTCACATTCATGTTCTTTTGATTTGATCAAGCATCTATTTTGACGGGTTTTTTCCCGCTTCTTTTTCATGAACTTTCGCCTTTTTCGCCCTTATCGTTATAGTGAGTTCATTGAGTCGGCAACATCCCGAGCTCGTCACTCAAGTGACCGGGTTTTGAGATACCCCTACGAACTCTTCCTCACTCTAACATTCAAGTTTGAATACTCTTAACTCAATTACTTGAATCATTGGAGTAATGGCTATGCTTGATTCTTTTTCCACTTTTTTTTTCACTAAGTGTTATAATTGTTTCACAAACAACTTCAAAGAGTATACAGTACCTAATATATCCTAGAAGTAAACTTGTTTATTTTTCACTTAAGGACTCGACTTACTCTTAGACTTCCAATTCTAAAGTTAAATACAAGGTAAATTTGTTTCTTAAAGATTTCACTACTTAATTTTAACCAAGTATTCTAATCACAGTAGTGGGTGAGTAAAGCACTTGAACAAGTCAATTTCACATTTTGTAGATGCTTATTACAACATTTAGTATAAATCTCCAGATTTCATGATAATTTTGAAAAATTTAGCTTAAAATTGCTTAAGGACAAACATTCAAAGTATGAGTCAATTCTCTATTCTCTATATTTTATTACCCTCTCCCCCACACTTAGTTTGAACAGTGTCCGCACTGTTCCTAATTCAGCACAATTAAAGAGGAATTAACAACATAAGGAACATTAGAGAATAAGAGCAAAGGAATACTGGTACTTTCCTGGTATAAAGTGTAGAGTAATTGGAGTTCTCTCCTTAAGCACTAGAGAGTGTCATCTGATGATATATACCCTTGCTGCAGCTAATCAGAAAAAATCAAAACAAAACTAAAATAGAATAAATTGATTTTTTTTTTTTTTGACATGGGTTGCCTCCCATGAAGCGCCTTTCTTTAACTTCTTTGGCTAGACGTTCTTGGCTAGATGTTCGGGTAAGGGTGTTTTAATTCCAGCTTTGGTGCCTGTGTTGATGGGTCAATAACATCCACAACAAAAACAGGAGAGATATCACTAGGATATTTCATGGCATCATAAATGTTAAATTTAATCACTTCACCATCAAATTCCATAGTGAGGGTACCATCATGTACATCAATTTTCGTCCTAGATGTCTTAAGGAATGGTCTCCCTAATAATATCATTGATGAATTACGAGAATCATCATTCTCCATGTCAAGCACATAAAAATCTGCAGGGAAAACCAACCCATTAACTTGTACCAAAAAATCTTCCAGAACACTCCCTCGGGATAAACATTGGACCTATCAGCAAGTTGAACAATAACACATGTTTCCTTCAAGGGACCAACATTCAAACATTGATAAACAGACAAAGGCATGACATTGATGGAAGCTCTTAGATCACACATGGCTTTAGCGATTCCAAGATTACCTATTTTGCAAGGAATAGTAAACATACCTGGATCCTTACATTTAGGAGGAAGCTTCTTTTGAAGAATAGCTGAAACATTCTCACTCACACTAATCTTTTCATTACCTTTCAGCTTTCTTTTGTTAGTGCACAATTCTTTGAGAAATTTAGCATAACGAGTTACTTGCTTAATTGCATCTAGCAAAGGAATATTTACCTCAACTTTGCGAAAAGTTTCAAGAATCTCTTTTTCTTCAGCTTCATTCTTGGATTTTGCTAATCTAGAAGGGAAAGGAGGTGTTGTTATCATGACCTTTGGTGGTTCAACGAAGGATCCTTTGGTCTGTTTGTTCTGCTGGCTCGGAGTTGCAGTCTCTTTCTCAGTCTCTTCCTCAAGATTAGTTCGGTGTCCTTTCTCATTTGATCCCCTGCAATTTCGTTCCACTTCTCAAGGTAATTGCATTAGCGCTTTGCTTTGGATTTGTGATAGTTTGAGAAGGTAACTTACCTTGAGTTTCTAACCTGTTTACAGAGGAAGCAAGTTGGCTTACCTGATTCTCCAAGTTTTGAATGCTCTGCTTTATCTCATCCTGAAATTGTTTTGTATTAACAGCAAGTGATTTAACAATTTCCTCAAGAGACATACCAGAAGTAGAAGGAGCTTGTGGTACTTGGTTTGATAGCTTAGGTTGGAATTGTTGGAAATTTTGTGGTTTATTGCCATATCTGAAGTTAGGATGATCCCTCCATCCAGGATTATAAGTATTCGAGTAGGGATCATATTTCCTTTGTGGCTGTCCTGGGAA
>JBBMOL010004397.1:0-10330 GCA_037954665.1 Laguncularia racemosa | reverse complement strand
ATTTTTTTTCGTATCGGGGGGAAATCGCGGCCGTTTCTCCCCTCATGGATGGCTAGAAAATTTGTTTGGTTTTTCCTGTTTATTTTTTAAAATGAAGATTTTTATAAAAAAATTTTTTTTCAATGGATTTTGGTACCTATTTTTTACTCTTTGAAAATTGGGGGAATCACAATAGGGGGAGTTTCCTTTTGTTTTTGTTGGGTTTTAGAAAAAGAATATCTTGCAGGGATTACAACAAAAACGGTTATGGGGGGGCCCGGGGAATCCCCGGGCCGGTTTTTTTTTGAATTCTTTCAAGGTCTAGCGATGGGGACAAAAAAACTCATTTTCAAAAAAGGGAAAATTTTCTTTCCCGGTCTAGGGGGAGATAACCTTTTAGTTTTATTCCAGTAAAAGGGGGGGGGACCTCTTTTAAGCAAGTTTTTAAAATCCCATTTTTTTAAAAAAAAAGGTTTTTTTTTAGTAAATTTTCCTTTTTAGCCCATCAAACCCTTTTTTTTATCTGAAATTTTTTTTATTTTTGGTTTTTTTTTTTTTTTTATATTTGCCATTTCAAAATTATTGCTTTTCCCGGTTTGGGGACCTTCTAAAGTTCCAGGGATTATGGGGGAATCCCAAAAATTTTAATAAAATAATTTTTTTTTTTTTTTAGGGGGGTTTACGGGAAGCCGCTGCTCAATCGGGTTTAGTTATGTTTTAACAATTAACCTTCTTTGTGTGTTATCCCAAATATCTTTTTTACGTTTTGCCGAATTTCGTTTAAAACATAAAAAAAATTTTTTATTTCCGTTATTTTGAAAAATAAATTTAAAGTTGAAAATTAGGATATCTCCAAATTTTTTTTTTTTCATAATTTTAAAGGGCCCGAAAGGGAAAAAAATTAAAAACCGATAGTTTTATGAGTGAAAAAAAAAAAAACAGGCTTCTAAAAAAAAAAACTTGAAAAAAAAAAAAAAGATTGGGTCTCATTTTCCTATGTACAAGAATTAAAAGGAAAAGGGAAAAAATATAAAAGCAAAGGGGGCCCTTTTTTTCCCCCAAGTTTTAAAAGGGGGAAAATTTGTTATTCCTGTCTTGAAGGGGGGGGGTCAAAAAAAGGGTCAAAAAAAAAAGGAGGGGGGGGTTTTTTTTTTTTCAATTATCGGTTTTTCTATGTATTACCATTAAAAAAAAAAAAAAAAAAAAAAAAAAAAAAAAAAAAACCCCCCCCAAAAAAAAAAAAAAAAAAAAAAAAAAATAAAAAAAAAGGATTAAATAAAATGGAGGTTCTTTAGGTAAAAATTTTAAAAAAAGGGATTATTTTTTTTTTTTTAAAAAAAAAAAAAAAGAATCCTAATTGGGGGCTTTTTAAAAAAAATTTGGGGGGGAAAAAAAAAGATCAAGCAGTTTTTCTCCCCCCCGAATTTTTTTTCCCAATCCAGGGGTTTTTTCCTTCCTATCACAGTTAAAAAAAAAAAAATGACTATCAGGGGGAAAGGAAAAAATAATTCCTTTTTTTTTTAAAGGGTTTTTCCCCTTATTAAGAAAAAAGGGGGGGTGGAAGGGAAAAAAAAAAAAAAAAAAAAAAAAAAACAAATTTCTATTATTTCATAAAAAATCGTGTGTGTCATGATAGGATTTGAAAAAAACTACTTTATATAATTTTTTTTTTTTTTTCATAATCGAAAAAAAAAAATAGATTAGGGTTTGAAAATAATCTATTGTTTAGGTTTTTTACAAGGGGAGAATTTTTATTGGAAAGGGAAATTAAGTTATTTTTACTCAAAATAAAAAAAAAAAATTGAAAAATTTATTTAAAAAGGGGGGGGGACGAGATCAAATTCAGGAAGTCTTTTTTTTTAGTTATTATTATTAAGCAGGGGGGACAGGGGGAATTTCCATTGGGTCTAAATTCGGGGGGACCTTCGGAAAAGGGTTTTTTGCTCTATTTTATTCTATTTAAAATTTATTTAAATTTTTATACTCCAAAAAAAAACCATAATCAAAAACAAAAAAACATATCAAAACATTACCAAAAAAAATATCGAAAACCGGTCCTTAGATTTTTTGGTGGGGCCTTGGAGGAAAAAAAGGGGCCGTATGGGAGGTGGAAAAAAAAATTCTTTCAATTTTTTACGGTTCTGTAAATAAGCGATAGGGAAAAACAGTGATTTGTTACCAAACGGGGGGGGGGACTAAAAAATTTATTCTAATAGTTTAAAAGTTACAGTTTGATATTAGTTTGAGGGCCCCAGGTCAAAAATATTGGCTTTTTTGGGGGTGGGGAAATTTGTTTGGCGGTCAAACCTATAAAGGGTTTCTCGTTTTTCCTTAATTTTCTTTTTCCTAGGCAAGGGGGGAATGGGGGGAAAAAAAAAGGGAATTAACCTTTTTTGATTTACCCCAGAAAGCAGGAGGGAAAGGGAAAATTTAGTTTTAGGCCAGGTTTTATCTCAAAACGGGAAGTATTTTTTCAGGTATCAAAAAAAATTTTGGTGTTTATTTTTTACGGTTTGCTTTCCTAATTTTTTTTAAAAATCTATTTAGGTTTTTTCTTCGTTTATTTTGTAAAAAAAAAAACAGTTTCTTTAATTTGGGGGCGGTTTGGAAAAATAAACAATCTTCTTTTCCCTAACATATATTCGTTTCTGGAAAAAAAAACTATTTTGGAAAAATAAAATTTAAAAGTAGGTTACAGTCTTCTTTGGAACGGGACAATTTGGTATTTTTAAATTTAACTTTTAAGCACAAAAACAAAAAAAAAATACCTAATTTGTTTTTTTTTGTTTTCATTTTTCTTCACAAACAAGGATGGGGGACTTTACCTAGGGGGGGACTAAGGGAAAATGGGATTTCCAAAAAATTATTAAAATTTTTGGGGGGATGGAAAAATTTTCTTTTTACCCATTTTCTCTTCCGGTAAAAAATCTATTTTATTAACAAAAAAAAAAAACTTCTTCTCCCAAAAACTTTTTTTCATTTGTTAAAGGAAAAAAATATAAGGGAATACCGGATAATTTCTATATTTACGACTTTTTTCTCAAAAAAACAAAGGAAGTGAAAAGGGGGAAAAAAAAAAAAAAACCCAAAACATTTCAAAAAAATTATTATTTTTAATAAATCTTTACGATATGTTTCCCTATTTGTTAAAAATGGGTTTCATGGGGAAAATTATGGTCAACAAAAAACACAGTAACGGAGCTGCAAAAAGGGTACCATTGGGGTCAGGGGTTTTCATTGATTAAAAAACCCTTTTCCCCCACGCAAAATTCGTTTTAACCTGTATACTTATTTCAATTAATCCCATATGGAAAAAAATTAAAATTAAACATTTCGGGAAAGGGCGGAAAAATTTCCCGCGGGGGGGGAACAATTTTTTTGAAATTTGAAAAAATGCATTTGCTTTTGTGAAAGGTATGTGTTCGTTTATGTCCTATTAGATTTTTAAAAAACCCCGGGTTTTTTAGATTGGGAAAAAAAATTTTGGGGAAAAAAAACCCTTTTCGTAATTCGAAAAGAAAAAAAAAAACCGATTGGGTTTAATTACAGTTAATTGATTTTTTTGGATTTGTATTCCTTTTGGGTTTTGGGTTAAAAAATTTGCGTTGAGTTATTGTTCCAAAAAACAAAAAATTTGGCTTTATTCAAAAAGCCCCCCCCCCCCGGGGGAAAATTGAGCCTTTTCTACTTATTAAACGTCCCCGGGAATTTTAATTTAACAAAATTTGCTTGGTTTGTTACCCAAAAATATAAAAAGGGACGGATTTTACAATTCGAAAAATTTAATTTGTTTTAAAATTAACCCCAAAAAAATAAAAGGGTTTGGAATTAAAAAGGGATTTTTTTGTTTAAATTTGGGGAATAAATTTGGTTTTTTAAAAAAAAAAAAAAATTTGGGTTTTAAAAAAAGTTAAAGGATTGGAGTTTTTTATTTTTTTTTTGGGGCACAATAACTATTAGATTTCCGAAAACCAAAAAAACTTTTGATTGGGTTGGTGAAGTAAGGGAAAAATGTGCCGGGATTTTTTTTTATTTAATTTTGATTTTGAAAATTAATTAGATTTGGGGGGAAAAAAAAATAGTTTACTGTGAAAATAATAAATTATTTAGTAATTAGTTTTTGAAAAATAGATAATTCCAAAAGTTAAAAAAAAAAAAAAAAAACTATCCTTTTTTCATTTTTCTTTTCGAATAAAGAGAGAAAAAAAATGGAATATTGGTCCCACCAATTGTACCTACATTCCAGATTTTAAAAACCCATAATTAGATTCGAAATTTTTTATATTTAAAAAAATTTAAGTAGGAAATAATAAAAAATAGATCATAAATAAATTTCCGGTTACGGGTCAATAAAAAAAAAAAAAATCATGAAAAGAACATTTCGATTTTTTTTTAAATTTTAATTTTTACATTTAAAAAAAAGGGATTTTGCCCCGTGGGGAACCGCAATAACATTTGATTTTGAAGATTGCTTAGAGGTTTTTCTGTGAGCCACATGATTATTAGTATTAGTGGTAGGGGTTCTGGAGTGGGGCAAGGAGGTTTGGGTAGAATTTACTTCCCCCCCCACCCCCCCCCTTAAATAAAAAGTGGATCAATAGAAGGTAGATAATATTTAAACAAGATTTGAAGCCCCTGCCTTTTCCCGCCCCCCCCCCCCCACTTGGGGAACTTCGTTATTATGCCTGTTTTGTATATCCTTATTTTTAATTATTTTAAATTCAAACTCCCATTTTTTTTGTAAGGCGGCCTGCACAAGCTCCTTAAATTTATTGGTGAGGAGGCTATATTAAAAAATGTTTAAATCCTAATTTTGGCTTGGTTTTATGTTTTTTCATTTGAAAATTTAGTTTCCAGAAATTTATGGACAAAGAATTTTGAGAAAAAAATCTTTTGGAAGACTGGTTTGGGGGGAATGGGAATAATGAATTTTAAACTTCATTAGTTTGTACCCAAAGTATTTTTTAATTTCCACTTAAATTACTTTACTATTCTAGGGGAATTTTTACATTTCTTTGGTACGCCGAATTAATTTGGGACCGACCAACCAAAAAAATCAAAAAAAAAAAAACCGGGATTCAAACTAGGGAGCCCCGGCAAGGTTTTTGATAGGTAAAATAGTTCAACAAAATTGGAATTCAAATTTTATCAAACCGGATTTTTTTTTCTTCCATTTTGTTTTGAACTTCAATTTTTTTCCCCCACTATATTCCTTTTTTTAAGTTGGCCCTCTTAATAGGGTTGTTTTTTTTTTTTGCCAAAATTTTGCTGTTTGCCTTTCTTGCCTCCCGTTTCAATTATGTGATTATTAAATTCTTTATTCCCACTAATTTTAAAAATAACATTAAAAAACAAGGGGGCAAAATTTCCACATTTTCAAACTTTGTTCTGTGTTTAATCCAAAATCCATTTTCTTTTCTATTAATAATTTTCAATTGGGATAGATGAATAAGGGGGGGGGACTCCTTCCAGGCGTGTTTTGGATGTAAAATGGTGTTTTTTTGGGTTTTCTGTTTTAGATTTAATTATTGTTTATATCCCTCTTTTGTTTTTTTGTTGTTTGGGTGGACAACCTTTGTTTTTAATAATTATTAGGGGCAAATTTGGTTGGAATCTGTGTTGGATTGAAAATTCTTGTTTTTTCCATATTAAAAATATATAAAAAAAAAAAAATTGAATCCAAAAAATTTAAATAAGGAAGTTGTTTCAATTGATTTTTTACTCGGCCCCGAAAAACATTGATTGTACTTGTTTTGAGTTTGGGGGACCTTATTTATTTTTTCTCATGGGGTATTCTTGGATTGATCAACGAGGTTTGAGTCGAGGAGGGTAATGGGGAGGTCGAAAAAAAAAAAAAAAATTATTGGGGGTTTAGGGGGGCAACTTTTTGTGTTACTTGGGGAAACTTTATTTATAACTGGAAATTGCAAGGTTTAAAGCAGTAGTTAAGAGTTAATATTAAAAATTTTTCGTGTTTTACAAATAAACATTTTTCGGGGATTTTTTTTTTTTTTGATAGGGTTTAGTCGGCAGGTTAAAAGGGGGGAATATTTTCCTTCCAAAATTTTTGGTTATTCAAAGCTATTTTTTGCAGGCCGCTATGAAAAAAGGCTTTGGCTATTGGGGTTTTTTTGGATTTATTATTTTTAATTTTGTTGTTTCATCCTAATTTTTTTTAATCGTAACAGAAAAAATCAAAAAAAAAAAAACCTTTGTTTGTATTTCAATCAAAAATCGGAATGTGTTTTGTAAAAATTAAATTAGAATAAAATAAGTTTAGTTAGTAGTAAAGTGTAGTAAGGTATTAATTAATTAGAAAAAAAATTTTAGATGGAATTTTAAGGTCATCCAATTTTTTAAATTTAGCATTTGTAATGATTGAATAATGGTAAAAAGTGGGTAAAATTTGATTTAAAAAAAAAAAAAAAATGGGTAAGAAATTCAAAGGTATCTTGGCCGGCCCCAGATCTCATTTTGAAAATCTATTCTGAAATTTTTCGAATTTGGGGACTAGGTAAAAAGGGGGGAAAAAAAAAATTTCTGGTTTAAAAAATATTTTAAAAAATTTAAAAAATTCATTTGATTCATTTTTCTTGGGGTGTTTTCCAAAAATTATTTCTGAATTCATTCTTTACAAAAAGTTTACTAGATCGGAAAAAGATTTTAGTGGGACATTTTTCCAAATTTGATTAGAAATCCAATGTTTCCCACATTTTTCAAGTTTAAAGGTTTTATGATTTAACAATGTATAGGGATTTTTGATGTGTACTCAAATGTTTGTTCCGGAGCCTGTCCAAAAACAGATTGTATTGGAAAAAAATGATACCTTGGGGATGGGATGTAAAGCTAAAGCAAAAATTGCTTTTCTTGCCCCCAAGAAAAGAAAAAACGAGGGGGATTTGTGTCGGTTTGTTTGTCTTAAAAAGGAGGGATTTTAGTTGTTGTTTGAATCTTTTGCCTGTTCCAACCGGATTTTTTTTTTTTTGAGGAAAAAAAGGAGGGAGAGTGGGCGTTTTTCGGGAGTTTAATTTTTATGGGCAATTGAAATAAAAAAACAAAAACTCGAAAAGCCAAATGGGGGGTTCTAGCCTATTAAAAATTTTTACGATTCACCATTAAAAAAAAAAAAAAAAACCACCCTTAAAAAATTTTTACAAACTTTGAATACAGTTGTTTTTTTTTTTTACGACAAAAAAAAAAACCGTACCTCAAAAAAAAAAAAAAAAAAAAATCATTTATTCATTTTTTTTAATATTTATTTTATTTTTTTGGGGGGGCAACGGGGGTTTTTTTTGTTTTTTTTTTTTTGGGGTTTTGGTTTTTGTTTGTTTTTTTTTTTTTTTTTTTTTTTTTTTTTTTTTTTTTTTTTTTTTTTTTTTTTTTTTTTGTTTTTTTTTTTTTTTGGTGGTTTCTTCCAAGTTTAGCTTTTATTTCTTGTCTTTTTTACCCACGAATTTATTCTCCTGGTTTTAAAAACCATTTAATTTGTTTTTAGGATAAGTTTTTTTTAACCAAATTTTAGGTGGGGGCAGGGGGGTCTTCTTTTATTTTTCTTTTTCTTCCCTTCATAGAGGGAAATAAAGGTTAATCGAAAATATATTATATTAATTGTATAAGGGCTTTTCTTTAGAAAGCGCTCCCTTTTAAAAACGGGGAAACCTATACATTTTCTCTATTTTCCCATTTTCCAATTGGAAACCGATCCATTTTAAAAACTTCCAAAACTTTTTTAGGCGGGAAGGGGATTATTTTTAAAAAATGGGATCCAATTTTTTTTTGTTTTTTGAATTTTTTACTGGGAGGATTGGGGGGGGAGGGAAAATAGATGGGGACTTTTTCTCTATAGGGGACTATTTTTTTTATACTGGACAAGGGAAACCAAGGGAATTTGGTTCCACTTAACTTTAGCTAATTTTTTTAAAGCGGCCCTTGTTGGGGGCCCAGTTTTTACTCGGGATTCCCCGATTTATTCCCATTTTTTTCCTGGGATTGTTAAGCAATTGGTACAGCGGTTTTTCTTCAAAATTAGGGGATTTTTCATTTCTTCTTTTCTCGAGGAACCTTTTTTACTTTTTTTTTTCCCCATTCATGTGTGGGGATTTAGGGAAATTTAATTTCCCGGTGGTTTTATCTTACTTTCTATCTTTATGTGTGGGGGGGGGAAAAAGACTATAAAGAAAAAAAACGTCTGGGAATCAGCTACAAAAAACAATAAGTTTATTTTGTACCCCCAAAACTGCGCTAGGTTTTCCATTTTTTCTATTAAATAGGGGGAGTTCTTGGGGTAATTCGGTTTTTAATTTTTTTTAATTGGGCTCCAATGAACCCCCCCCCCCCCCAAAACAATTTAAATTTTTTGAAAAAAAAACCATTATCTAAATTTCCAAATTTCGTATCCTGTTAGCCCCCGGGCAACTAAGAAAATAAAAATATTTCTATAATTGGGAAATTTTTTTCTTTAATGTGCTTTTTTTTGATTGGGTTTTTTCAAAAAAAAAATTACCGCCCGATTATACCCCTTCACAATTTTTTTTTTTTTTACCATGGTTTTACCAGATTACCCATGGGGGGAGGGGGACATTATAGTGACTTGGTAATTGCTTTTTCTAGGGGCCGGGGGGAAAAATCTTTATTAAAAAAATGGGAAAGGGGGCGTTAGAAAAGAGGCGAATAGGGAAGGGGAAAAGAAGGAGGGGGGAGAAGACGGGGCGTATTGGGTTGGGTTTGGGTTTCGGATTTTCAAATATTTGGGAATTATTAAAACCCCTCCACGCTTCATTCTATTTTTATAATTTTTCTCCCTGGTGGGAATTATTTAATAGGCCGCAATTCCAAAAAATAATTCTATGGGCAGTTGCTTTCAAACATCTTTGGTTTTTCCAAAAAAAACGTTAATTTTAATAAAAAAAAAAAAAAAGGAAAAATCGGGCTTTTCCGGTTCTGTAAAAATTTCTTCATTTATGGGTTTCATTAAATTTATTTTCGGGGGAATTGGGGGGGGATTATTATAAAAAGCGATAACAGGGGGGACTCAAATGGGAGCCATTTTATACAAAAAATAAATCTTTTCCTCATGGAAATTTTATTTGGGGGGGCCCCGGATGGCTCTTTTTTTTTTTCTTAGCAGGAAAAATTAAAAATACGGAAGGGTATGGATAAGGAATTTTTTTACGTCTTGGTTTATTTCCAAAAAAAACGGGAAAAAATTTTGGGGTTTTTTGGTTGGGAATGGGCCTATTTTTTCCCCTTCCCAAAAAAATCTTCCACGGATTGTTTTCCCAGTTACTCCTTTATCGAATGGCTTTTCCCCTTTTGGCAATTTTTTTACCAGGCAATTGGGAGTGGGTTTTTTTTTGTTGCAGAATTGAATTTAGTTTGTATATGTTTTTTTTGGGGAAAAAAATCACACCACAGGTCAAAAAAATAATAAATTGTTTTTTAATAACAAAAATTTTTTTTAATAAATTTACTTTTGTTGTAATGGTCCCCAATTGGGGAAAAGGTTTTAAATTTTTTTTTTAATTTTTTTTTTTTATTTTTTTGCCAAAAAAAATTTTTTTTTATTTGGTTAAAAAAGTTTAAATGTTTAAAAAATTTATTTTTTTTTTTTTTTTTTTTCCAGGGGGAAAAAATTATTTTTTTTTTTAAAATTTTTCCTTTTTAAAAAAAAAAAGGTAAAATTTAATTTTTCCTTTTTTTTTTTTTCATTTTCGGGGGGCCCCAATTTTTTAAAAAAAAATCTTAAATTTTTATTATTTTTTAAAATTTTGGGTTTATTTTTTTAAATGGGGTAAAAAGGGGAAATTTTATTTTTTTTTTTTTTTTTTTTTTTAATTTTCTTTTTTTTTTTTTCCCTTTAAAAAATTTTTAAATTAATTTAAAAAAAAAAAAATTAAAAAAGGGGAAAATTTTAAAAAAAAAATAAGGGTTTTTTTTTTTTTTTTGGGGTTTTGGGGGGGAAAAATTTTTTTTTAATTTATTTACATTATTATTTAAAAAATTTTTTTTTTTGGGGTTTTTTTAAAAGGGGTTTTTTTTGGGGAAAATTTTTTTTTTTTCCTATATTCTTTTTTAAAATTTTTTTTTAAAATTTAAAAAAAGTAAAAATTTTTTTTTGGTTTCTTTTATAAAAAAAATTTTTTTAAGTTTTTTAAAAAAAAGGGCCTAAATTTTTTAAAATTTTTTTTGGGGGCTTAAAAAAAAAAAAAAATTTTAAAAAATTAAAAGGGGTTTTTTTTGTTTAAACTAAAAAAAAAATTATTAAAAAAAAAAAAAATATGTTAAAACCCCCCTTTTTAATTTTTTAAATTAACCCCCAAAATTAACTTTTCCAAAAAAATTTTTTAAGGGG